>OOFE01022284.1:0-16448 GCA_900323365.1 Monocentris japonica | reverse complement strand
TGGGAGATCGACCACCTGGTGCAGACAAAACCACCACCTGGTGCAGACAAAACAACCTGGAGGTCAACACTCAAAAGACAGTGAAGATGGTTGTGGACTTCAGGAAGGACACAGCCCCACCCACCCCCATCCTCTTGTGTGACTCCCCAGTCAACGCTGCGGAATCCTTTCGCTTCCTGGGTACCATCATCATCCAGGACCTCAAGTGGGAGCCGAACATCAGCTCCCTCACCAAGAAAGCCCAGCAGAGGATGTACTTCCTGCGGCAGCTGAGTAAGTTCAACCTGCCAAAGACAATGATGGTGCACTTCTACACCTCCATCATTGAGTCCATCCTCACCTCCTCCATCACCATCTGGTACGCTGCTGCCACCACCAGGGACAAGGGCAAACTGCAGCGTATCGTTCGCATTGCTGAGAAGGTGATTGGCTGCAATCTGCCATCCCTCCAGGACTCTGAAACGTGCAGGGAGGATTGCGACCGACCCCTCCCACCCCGGATACAAACTCTGAAACACTCCCCTCTGGCAGGAGGCTGCGGTCCATCAGGGCCAAAACCTCACGCCACAAAAACAAGTTTCTTCCCATCAGCAGTCGGCCTCAAGAACAAGGCCCCGGTCCCCCACTGACACAGACTCTTACACCCCTCACACACACACACACACTGACATGGACTCTGATTCTGATTCTACCCAACCGATGCAATGTCTGCTGTTTCCTCTGCAGCCAATTACCAAATTGTGTTTCTGACATTTAGATGCTTCGGTGTAACTGTGCTGTTGGTCGTTGTAGGTTGCCTGGAGATTGCCGAGGAATTCCGTTCACAGGAGATTGACGGGCAGGCCCTGATGCTGCTGAAGGAAGACCATCTCATGGGAACCATGAACATCAAACTGGGCCCCGCACTCAAGATCTTCGCCCAGATCAGTATGCTGAAAGACTCATAGCATCCCCAACCCCACCACCCACACACACTAAAGCTCTCTAAGGCAGCTCTATGTTGACTGAACAAACAAAATATCCTCAGGATCGCCGATGATGATCTCAGCTGAGAGGAGGTTAGGAGACATTTTTTTCATGGCCTGCTGACCAGAAGGACATCAAATCGTTTTGAGTTTTTGACTTCTAACAATAGGTTCTACTCTGGCACAACTTCATGAAAACCTTATCAGATAGTGAATCAGTTTGTGAATCAGAATTGTCTGCTAGTTAGGCTGTATTGGGAAGTGTTCCATTGGTAATATATTTTTGTTTTCGTAGTGTAAATTACTAGGTGTCGGTCCTCACATGAGATGCTTGAGGTGATCAGTTGATTCCCTGGTGCTGGCATTTCCCAGAGGAGCAAGACCATGTCTAGGTTTCGTATCACTGTTACTGTTTCCTTTTATGGTTGTTTAAGGTAAAGCCTTGATGGAATTACCACATGTTGGATTGTGTTAATTAAAAATATTCTTGCCTTTTTAATTGATGATTTTGTATAACAATGGCCTTAAACAAAAACGTGTTAACGTTATTTTTTTACCATGTTTTATTTTGTTATGGACATATTTCAGCGTTGGATTCATATTTTAGTTAGAAGTGCTGAATACAAACGCTAAAGAACTGTTTTCTTTCCAGCTGAAAGATTGGAAAAACTGTAGAAATGAAATAAAATGTGTTGATAGTAGGCAGCCATGTGTCAGGTCAGTGAATTTCATCAAAGTCAAAAATAAAATCTTAAAATGATTGCAGACATACACTAGTTTTAGAACTGGTTTACTGCGTCTGTACACCAATGCCAGAAAGGGACACACTATTAAAACAGAAATGTTTGTCAAATGCTTTGGGCTATGGACTTGCAAACAGAGAGATACTTAAGCAGACCTTTTCATTTATTGTTTCATAATGTGGGCGTTGTGAAGTATTTTGAGACTGCCTGTGATTCAGGGCTATCCAAATAAATGTGACTTGCACTACCTCCATGTGAGATGACGAGGAACCAAGCTTTTGGAACACCAATAGTTTAACTACAGAAACCTGGGGAAGCTCTTGGAGGTTGACTGCTCATGGGTATATAGTGTGTGCATGTTAAAGTCAAAGTAGTCAGACTAAGTTTTCCCATTCTACAAAAGCAGAAAAGTCTCATATTACTTCACAAAGTGTAATTGTAATACTCGGAGGAGGAACCTCTGTTAATCTTCCTCGCGGGTGTTATTTTGCTACAATCCAAATATCTCCTGATAAGCCATTAGCATGATTGATTCCTAAATGATGATGATTCCTAAAGTGGTGTGTAATGGAAGTCTAAAGAGAAATTGAGTAAGTGAGCCAAACTGTTTGCAAAGCACAATCAATTTGCGTAGTAGCCCAAATGGAGGTGAATGGCCATGACCTGGATATCGTTTTGAAGTAAATTGAAAAACATCTTTTTTCATTAAATAATTTATTATTTTACCTTGATTACTTAGAATTCAGTATGTTCTCCACATCTCTGCTGAATTAAAGCCCAATTCTCTAACCTTTAGGAAACCTTCCTGCCATCTATGCCTGCAGAGGCCGACATTCTCTCCAATTCTCATTTGGATTCTGTTAAGAAGTAGCCACATCTCAGCAACTGTTAGCACCAACAATGGAAGGCTTTCGAGTGACTTAACACCCTGTTGCAGATGTGGCTGCTAGGAGATTTGTAATGCAACTGCAAAGCATCTGAGACAACTACCAGCTCTTGGTACCAACTCTCTTTGATATGACATTACTCCCAATCACCTTTGGTAAGTCAGTATTTAAGCAATGTTGAGTCCATTAGACAGGATTGTCTAGTCTTTTAATGTATCTCCCAAAAAAGAAAATGCCTTTTGATGATTTTCAATCAGAATTTTTGAAAATTGAACAATAAATCAAACCCTATATTTTAGAACGGCTATGAACAATACAAAAAAACTGTTGCAACTTGGAGACTCCCTGAGGAACAGTAGAGAAACATAACCAGTATATATGAATGAGTATATAAATAATCTATTTATGATAGGTATATTTTTAAATTAATTCTTAATTAAAACAAGTCATTTGGTAAAGGTAGTGTGGGAAACCGCAGTGCAGGTTTGCTTTTCAGCAGCCAGTGCAGGCAACAGATTCACAGATCTCACAGGCGTCAGAATGGACAGCCACAGATGCTGAAAAAAGACACACATATACATACATATCAGTCAGAATGTTTTTAGGTAATATATTGATTTCATTAAAGAAAAAACACCTTAATAATAGGAAGACTTTAAAGCTGCACTAGGCAAGATTTTTATGTATTTATGAGAAGAGCGTCCCATCCCACCTAAATTAAATTGTCTTCTTCAGAAAGTGATGAATCAAATCTCAAGTGTGAAAACCAAAAGACTTTTGGGTAATGAAGTCCTTGAAAGTTGAAAAAAAAAAAAAAAAAGTATAAAATACAGTGTGTACCCAGTCTGGCGAGGGATGCTTCGGCATCGCTGCCCTGGCAGAGGGGTTTGAACTCCTTGGGCAGAGAAGGGTTGGCACATACAGCCATTGCGTCAACTTCTACTAAGCGGAGGTCCTGCTCTGCTGAGGCATCATCTCTTTTCATTAGAGCCCCCAGTTCCTTCACCGCCTGCAGGGAGAATTTGTACTCTCCCTCCTATCAAGAAATGAGATACTCTTAGTGGAAAAGCAGCGTAATAGTAAGAGCGAAGGTGGAAGTGACAAATTACAATTACTCTCATAGTTTGGGCGTATTTTTTGAAGTCAGTAATTTTATTTAGTGTGTCTCAAGTACTTTACTTTGCTAGCTTTAAATTTTGTAGGCTCTCCGTAAGCATTGCATCAGAAAATGGACAGTTGTAAATTATCCAATTTCTGACTGTCTTGCTTGCTTGCTAAGTGGGTGGACAGTCACCAGAGAAGAGAAATCTGGCTTTACTTGGTTTACGCACTTTATAAAAAATTGTAATTTAAATAATTTAACAGTACATTTTAAATGACGTTCCTTTCTCAAGTACATTTTTAGACTGGTTATTTTACCACAACTTATGTAAAATTTCACCAAAGTAACAGTACTTCTACTTGAGTAGGATATTCTGGTACTCTTTCCACCTCTGAGTAAAAATAGTAACAATGTTATAGTAGTAAAAGCACTTAGCTGAAAAAAAACATGCAAGTATATTTGGTTTATTTTATAATTTGTTTTTATTTTATCATCTAAAAACATCTTAAAACCGATAAACAGTCTTGTATATTTAATTAACATTGTGAAGTATTGTATCTGGAGGACATTGAATTCTTGTTTTATTAATTACAACTCATCGATATTATGTAAATGAAACTACTGTGCTGCCTAAAGCCTCAGAGAGCAATATTGTTGGGCAAACAGAATTTAAGTTTGTAAGTTTTTACAGTAATACTAACTAAATATCTGATGAGCAAAAGGCCATGGTGAAAACCTTTCCTGGGAAATAAATTTCACTCTAGATTAGAAATAGCACTTAGATCAGGGGTCTCAAACCATGTGCCACGGAGGGTGTGGGTGATCTCACTGATTAGGTCCTCCTCTCTGGTTGAGGGTGTGCTCATCAGTGAATTATAGACGTTGTAGCGTTTGGTTGGAATGAAAACCTGCACACTATTGGTCCTCAATGGCACATGGTTTAAGACCACTGACTTAGATGTTATATGAGTGAAACACCCCTTTATAGCAAAGTGATTTAATAACACCAATGAAAATGGAAGAGATGGAAATGTAAGGCTACAATTTCTACCAACATGCAGTATGTAAACATACAATAGTGATTATGGCAGATAATAATCCTATATATGTTGGAAGATACCACTTTTTCAAAAATTGCTTCCAAGGAAAGTTATAATTGGAATCAAGGGTAGAGAAAACAATGCCATGACTTTTAGTTAAAAGTTAAAAAGTCTTTACTGCTGTGGCTGCCCTATCTTTTGCATGTAAAATAGTACTTTGGCTTACTGCATGTTATGGTAAAAACATATGGTAGCCATGGCAGTAAAGACTTTTTGATTTTGATTTTTTTTTTGTACATAAAAGAGTGCCTCTCTTTACTTTTCTTTAAAATCGTCACTTGTATATTGAAGAAAAGTAGAATGTACAAGGGCATTGATGAGGAATAAAGCAGCCATTGAACAAATGCTAAAGCACACAAGCAAATTCCAACAACAACTCTATCAAAGCCAATGAGGGAAATCTGCAGGGCAGGGCTCTGACAAGAGACTGAATGCTTTTTCCAGGTAAAGTTTTCTCTAAGGTATGTTCTTACCGTGACTGTTACAGCGCTGGACAGCTGGCACAAAGCCACAAGCAAAAGTGAGACGCAAATGATAGTCTTCATGTTGCTGCTTTCTTTGGTGGTAACTTCTTTATATCACTCGCTCCTCTTGAAGTATCTCTCGGTTGTGGTTCGTACACGGCATACCCTTTGTGCATTTATAAAGGCTGATGCAAATTATGGGGCCAGGCTTGAGGCTAGTTAATGATGAACAACAGGCCGCTATTGTTGATGCCATAAAAGCCCAGTTATTGTCCCACGCTGTTGAAAAATAGGAAGCAAAATTACAGGTATTCATTATGTTTTATATTTATAACTGACACAATGCACTCTGTACTGTACACATATGATAACATGTTCTCAAATACTTAACAGCTATTGGCTGAATGGTAAAATGGCACATCCTTTTTACGAGTTCTGAATGTGTCCCACCTGCTTTAGTCACGTTAATAAGTTACAGCTTGTAGCTTGCTCCATTGAAAGGTTGTTCCTTGGACAAAAAGGAATTTGAAAGGTTTAGGCTACCCAAAGGTTTAGGGAAGTCTGTGGAAAGGGAGATCTTGAGTGGCCAAATCTTAAGAGGTGCAAATAAAATAAACTAACATTATTAATTAAATTAATCAATAATAAAAAACTAAATATACATGATACATGGATCAACTGCATGCCAGAGTTGAAATAAATGTATTTGAAGTTTGTTTGGCAACATATGAATAAATACCGAGGGTAAAATTTCTAAAAAAGAGGCTGTCAACGAAACAGTCTTCCCCTCTCCCAAATCAAACCACTAAAATTCACATTCTTGATTGCTCTGTCCAAGCTTCATAATTTATTCCTGCCTTTTTCACGAGTTATGTAATGATAAAGTCAGAGTCTGTTTACTTTCACAGTCAATAAATTAGTTTCTTTGCTTACGTGCCAAGATGTCTAGATGTGGACAAGAGCTATATTGATAATATATATCATATATTTTGGGATAACCTGATAAGAGTTGGTCTTGGTGCTTGCAACCAAAAATGGTATATGAAGAGAGAAATTACAATTATGCTACTGAAAGATGAACAAGTTGCACATGTCTGTCATTTTGGATTTAGCAAATGTGCATCACAATGAGTATTTTGAAGTTTACATGCACAATATTACTTTCAAATACAGAGCTTAGAATTGGTATACATAAATATACAGTATGAGCTTTTTATCACTGGTTATTACTTGCGACTTTGCTGTTTCTGATTGATATGTTTACAACACAGATGCCTGCAGTGCATCGTGCACTGCTGCATTTCAGTTTGGGGAACTTAAGCACTTGACATTTCACCTGACACTTGACATTTCACCTGCAGATCTTAAATAATCACATCAGGGTTTTTTTTTGTTTTTTTTCTCTTAAAAGGTCACATTCTAGGCACTTTAAAGGGGAACTTGTTGATGTTGCCACACTGTCCACTGATCCAACACCTCTTTGTGAACATGTCAATATAGCAAAGTGTAACGCAATTTTGCGTTTGTGTTTCACCTTCAGCAGAACAATCACCTTTCCAAGATTCAGCGTAGACAAAGACAAAATGATAAAATGGGTATTGAGACCAGGACAATATGACACAGAGGGTAGTAAAGATAATCAGATCAACTACTTTAGCCTCAGCATGCAGAGAACATCCCATGAGACTGTTTGTTTAAAAACAAGTACCCCACAAATAAAAAGATATACCAATCCAATTAGCGAAAGGCTGCATTTATCCATGACACATTCCAGTTTCAGTCAGTCATAAGAGTCTGGTATGTCAATCATAAACTTGTCCCTTTGTGAATAATCCTGGCTTTATGAATTAAAATATGGTCTGCGCGCTATCCTGATCACACTGTAAGTGTTGAGTCCTGGGGAGTCAAATCCTGGTGACACGCCCTTCTTATTGTAAGGGTAGAAGTTGAAGAGCTGTCTGTCCTGTGCCTCCAAGAAGACTGAGGCACTGTTAACCTTCAGCTTGCAAGGGTATGTGCTCTCTAACACCACCCTGAACACCCGCTCCTGTAGGTAATCCAGCTTGATGGTTCGATACTTGGATGGCACGGAGGTGTCCACCTGTGGTCCAAACTGCTGCATGACTAGCACCCCATTTGTGTCCGCCTTGATCTCGTAAAACGTCATATTCCTGTAAGTGAAAAAGCCAACATATGGAGTTGGGTCAGGCGGAGGACTGAGTGTGCGCTGTGTGTCCCTGAAAGCGCTCTCCATGGCGGGAATGAGGTAGCTGTAGGCCTGGCTCACCAGGTCCTGGTCCACTGGCCGAACCCCAGCCATCAGGATCACGAGCCCCAGCTTGAGCCTGGGCACCAGGGAGAAGGTGGCGGCATAGCCATCCAGGTCGCCGTCCTTCCTCACGACATTGTAGTCCAGCTGCTCATTGATCTCCCAGGGTGTGCCGGTGGAATTGGCAAAGTAGCCACTGTGGCAACGGAAGACAGGGGTTAGCATGGTGTTGAGGGTGTCCTGGTGGAGCAGTGGCCGACTGTACGCCCCCAGGAGAACCATAGCCAGTTTGGCCATATCAGCTGCTGTGGAGTACATCTGACCGGCAGGTCGGTACCAACCCAGGTTATAAAGGGGAGCCGGTTGGCCGCTGCTGTACACTCCCATAGCCATGTGACGCTCAATGGTTGATGTGATGTTGAAACCGGTGTCCTCCATGCCCAGCTGCTCCAGGATGTTGTGTGACACCCAGCTCTCATAGTCCCGGCCAGTCACCTTCTGGGCCAAAATGTTGGCCAATAAGGAAAATGCCACATTGCTATAGTGACATCTAAGGGAGGGAAAAGAAACAATACTGTCACAGACTTTAAGTGCTACCTCTCTGGATACAAAGGGAACTACCAAAGGGATGCTTGTGTTTTAACATAGGCATCTCTTTCCTCTGCCATGTGATAACTGGCACAACTAATAGATAAAGCTATAACTAATATCAATGTACCATGGCTGTCATCACAAGTCATCATAGTCAAAAGTAGAATGACGTAGAGAGGAAATTATGTCTTACTTGGTGCCTGGATCTGCCACAAGGACATCATCCTGTAACAAATCAATGGCTGCCTGCGTATCTCCACTCCAAAGGAGATTAGTGGCTCTTAGTCTTCTGGGTAACCCTGTAAAAATATTAGTATTGGCTGCTGTAAAGAATACTAATGGGCTCTCAAAATTGTGTTATTGCATATTAGAGTTGATGTTGATGAGAATTACATCATCATGCAAGGCAAAAAAAAGCACATCAAAAGCAACCGAGTAAGAACTTAAACAGTGTCCTGGATTTAAAATGGAACTGCTTTTCTGTTCCCAGCATCTGAAACACTGTCACATGTGCCCTCGTTGCCTAGGATTGATTCCCACCTAAATTCCTCTCTTGTGTCTCCCACTCTCTGCTTTCCAATTATCTGAATAAATAAAATAATATTAAAGGTCAGTGTACTGCCCACTCTTTAGAAAAAAAAAAGCCATCCATCCCATTGTAAAAACGTGACCATGAAAACATGAACTAGTCTTGTCGTGTGGCGAAATTTAATAAAGTAAGCTTATATATATATAAATTTAATTCTCAAATAGGTTTTCTAGCTCCTTTGGTTAATTATGACAAATAGTTTATATTTGATTCATTCTTGTTTTAAGGCAGCATACTTCACTGCGTCTACATTGTCAAAAATTTTCCCACCGACCAATTTTATGTTGATTAGCCGTTTATAGAAGAATTAGATTAGAGGAGACCGGGGCACTGTGGGACAGGGGGACTTTGGGACAGACTATAGAACGTTTCCACTGGTGAAACATGCTGTTTGGTCTCCCCAGAAAAAAATTCAGCTATCTAAAACACCAACTGTAAACGTCAGGTTTTCGTGTCTGCCCCTCAGAATCTTCTTATTTCTAGACCCACCATTTTGCATCAATATTCAACAATCATACATGGAGAAATCCATCTTGGAAAAGGAAGAGACACCAATTTCTCCACCAACAGTAGTCTCAAAAAAACACTGCCATACCATGCAAGACATGTTGCGTTTTGAGTAAGGGGCACGGGGCAAGGCGCTGTGATCATAGACATGCCCCACTGTTCACAAACTAGTTAGTTAGCTAGCTATATTTATATAGCCATATGGCCACCTCTGATTGAAAGCAACAAGTCCATGCCTGTTCTCTGGGGTTTGTTGAAAGGCATTATGTGAAATGTAGGAAATCACTAATTGAAGTGGAAGTAGACAAGGAAGTAAACAAGGGAACTTGTATTCAGCATCACAAACTGGTGATTTATAACAGTTTAAGTATATCTGAAGGTGGATTTTTCAATTAATTTATTTATTTAGGTTGAATTCAACAATGTCAGAGTGCTGAACATTTGAAGAGTAGAGTCAGGTAGTTTATATGCTACTTAGAAAAAGAAAATCATTACACAAGCTGCTTTGAAAACAAGGCCAAAGTGGGGACAACATTACTTCACTACTGTATAAGTCAGCACTCAATCGTGCCAACTTTTCAAACAGTAATTGGCTCAGTGGTTCCCTGACCTTATCCAGCGTCAAGCAGCTTGTGTTGTGGACTCCCAGTGGGAGATTGTCCTCAAACCGACTGCCAATGGGGCCTCTCCTGTTCAGAGCAGGGCTTCCTCCTCTTTTAATCCCACCATTTCAGTCTGAGTCTGGGACCAGAGAGCTGATTAGCTCTATCTTGAGAGACCAGCTCCTTCCTATTTATAGATTCCCTCTCTATTTGTGTAAACCAGGGTTAGGTAAGGTGCTGTATTAGGTAGTAGGGGCATGTCCTTAACAAGTATTACACAGCATGAGAATGTGGACCAACATTTTGGCTTAGTTCACCTACTCCTACCATACTGTTTTACTGTGACACAATGATGTGATGCATCTGATTTGCTGTCTGAAGGGTAGGGTTTCCCATCCTGAATATGACGTATCAAATATTTACCAGAGAGCTGACTGGCCATCCTGCGCAGGGTGAGTGATGGAGAGCGGGTCGAGAAGGGCGCCGGCCCGGTGGATGGCGCCCCGCTTTTCCCCAGTGGGTTCTTGATGGTGAAGTTCTTGGCATACTTCTCCAGCGGGTCATCCAAGGAATCCACCTTGCCCTCTTCCCACAGTTTGTACAGCATTAGTGTGGGAAAGATCTTGGAGAGGCTAGCGATTCTGCAATTGAAGGCGATTGACATAGAGCAATGAACATCAGGCGATATTATTTTTCTCCAAAATATAGCCTGAAATCCTCAAATCTCAAATAACAGAACTCAACTAAACACCCGCAGTACCAACTTCATTCACCAACTTCCATTCCAGCATTACAGAAAAAAATCATTTAGATCAGTGAGGATGTATTCTACTCATTTAAATGATTTAACAATACATAGCTTCCCTGTTGCTGTCGCCTATTGATGTAAGCACTCAATTTACTGAGTGCTTCAATCAGTCACAGGTTCTATATGTAGCTGTGCTAAATGTTGGAGGCTTTAGTATGGAGGACTAATCCTAACCCCTAAACCCTATCCTTCCCCCATCTAAAGCCTCTTGCAAATATCAAATGTGAATAGAAGAATGAGATTGCAGGTTACATTTGGCTCAGAAAGAGAGAGTTTATGCGGTATTATGTTAGATTGATTGATCTGGTGCAGCTGCTTGGAGGCCAGCAGATCAGCTCACATGTCTGAAGGCCCCCAAGGCTGATGTTATTAATGAGGAAGTGGTTTTGCATGGTTAAATAAGGAAAATATATACTGTAGCTAGCTAGCAGTCTGGGTGGATAGATAGGCAGGGAGAACAACCTTTGGCATTCAGGCGAACCACTGATTCCCTTATGCCTTCTCTTTGACCTTATTCTGAAATGTGACGCAGTAATCTCTTCTGCACACCATGTGTGTTTTTGGCTGACGACTATAAATCTCAGCTCACCTGTACACCGTGTACTCGTTGGGCGGAGGCGAGGAGGGGTCGCTTATGTTTCTCTTGCCAAAATTCCCATTCCACAGAACAGAGTCATTTAAAACCACAATGGCAGATATTGCTGGTAGCCTGGTTTTGTGAATGCTTGACTTCAGGAGTCCATCCACCTATTACGAGAGATGAAAAAAATATGTTGTGCTTCACTAAGACAGTACAATACTTATGTCTGAAATATCTAGATGATGGAAAATTCTAATATTGAAAAAACTTGTTGAAGGTTTGAGAATTCTGTGGAGGTTCACCTGTTCTAAGGCCTCCTTCAGCACAGTGATGGGATGTTGCAAGGACACAGGCTCAGGGAAGCGAGGGCACATCTTTTCCTTTATCACCTCCTCTTTTACAACCACTTCTGCAGATACATGGAAAGAGGAAGTCACTGATGGCATATCATACATCACTTATGAAACGAGTAAGGACAGGTTGTCGTGGTAGCACATAAACCCCAACTGCACCACTGGAGTTTCCCAGTGGCCGATAGTGGAAGACTGAGGTTGCACTGGGCAGCTCCCAGTTGAATGCGTATAACTGTATGAATTTGATGTAGGGCATCATCCAGCCGTGTGGAGGAAGTGGTCATTCTATTCTTGAACTATTTCACTGGAGAGAGACTGGACAAATGTATGACTGCCCAGTTCACACACCTTGTCAACAAACAAATTCACCCCAGAAAGATCATATGATCATATGGTGAAACTGTATCCAACAGTTTCAGTTTATTCACAGCGTGTTTCATTTTTTGTGCCCCTGTCCCACAGTCCCCCGGTCTCCCCTACTGTAGCTTTCTTGAAGGGAATCATGCAGTTTTCTATGTTAATTAAGGTGCTACAATATATCAATAGCAGGAGTTGTCAAATTTTCACATGGCAGTGACAAGATGCCATTATGTACAGAATGTCCATAAAACTATCCTAATCTGTATGGCATTAGCAAAGGCTGTCAATATGCCTGCCTGTCTTAATGAGGTTGAAAAATGGTACTCAGGTGTTTTCACCATGTGCCTTGTTGATCCATTCTTAAGCACGATAGGTATGGCACAAACAGATAGGTACAACCTAGACTGTGCCTGAAACATTTGTGGCAAATAAATATTTATGTCACGTACAGAGCATCACCAATAGAAGTCACTGTTGCTAGGACTCCCAGTCATGCCACTCAGGAACGCCCACCGGGAGTTAAAGCCTGCTCTAAAGGGGCTGGTAATCCTGCTGCTACTATGTCCAGCTTTGTGTAATCCTACTGCAGCCCCTGCAAACGAGCAATTAGGCCAAAGAGGCTAAGGAAGCCAAATGTCCAAATGTAGTTCTAAATTAAGTCCTACTGTATGTCTTGAATTTATGTCGGCAAGGTGCATGTTAAAAGAATGACTTACCTGTCTTCAGCTTTGGCATCCTATATTGCCATATGAAGCAGCAAGTCATGACCACGGAGAGCAGAAAGAAGACAACCATGCCCAGCTTGGTCCATTTCACTTTCATCTTGCTTGTTGATTATTAAGGGCAGTTGGGTGGCTATAGGAAAAGATGCTCATCTTTTTCAGTAACATTACTGATAATAACAGTATCAAAGAATGAGTGTCCCTAAATAAAGAGTACAATCCATGTTAGTCTACAATTAGGCAACAGATGTCTTTCTTATTTTATTTGACACTTTCTGCCGTTCTCTCCATATTGACAGTTACACTGATATAGTGCGGATCTGCAAGTTTTTCAGTCCACTTTAAAACTTTCAGAAAAGTAAAAAAAAACGTTCAATTACTTTATCAAACTGAGACCTGTTTACTCAACAGCTACATTACAGGTAATTTACCTCCAAAATAGGCTCACCTAAGTAAGGAAAACAAGCTTTAGCGGAGCAAAACGTCTCTCATCATCGATGCCTCATCATTGATCTTCAGAATGCAAATATCCATGTTCCATTTCCTGTCGAGGAGATGCCAGGGGGCCGTATGGAGCTCAGACCTACTGTTCCTGAGCATTCACTTGCCACCCACCACTACCTAGATGCACTTAATCCTGACCGTGATCCCTGGCTCCAGATGACGGGCTGATTCTCTTCCCACTCGTGACATCATAATCTGCAGGGAAATTCAGCTGCAAAGCGATATGTAAGGAGGGTTGTAGAATGGAAACCTAAGCGCTCATCTTTAGCAATCAAATCATCTCACATCCACCAGGGGTGTTTATTCCATGCACGCATCACTTATCCACTGCTGGATTCTATTAATTATACTGCCAACATGCTGTCACTAAGACAGGGTAGGCTTGACTATGATATGTTGCGATCGAGAAAGATGATTAGAAACTGAACAAGTGATGGTACAGTTTGATGATAGTGTGAGGAGCAGTACCACTGAATTTCAGTATTCAAATCTTTGTTCTTCAGGTGCTATGTAGAACCATAATGGGTTCTTCAGATTGTCTCCATAGGGGAACCCTTTTCAGTTCTAGGTAGCACCCTTCTTGCCTTCCCCGGAATGACCAATCTCTCTTCCAAAACAGGTTCTTGCATGTAATAAGTTCCAGTTAGAACTCTTTTACCTAGAAAAGTGTATTGAAGAACCCCTTCCTTCCAAAATGTGTTACTCAAGTGAAAAAATAAGGACATAGTTCTCGGTAGAGCCATCCCCTCTGCAAATCCTTTTGGAAGCTTTTTTTCGAAGAGTGTATGGCCTAGGATAGTTTATACTGTATTTTATATTAATGAACACTGTGCCTATTGCAGGAAACAAAGGAGAAGTTTGTCTCACCTAGTTATTTGCACTGCTCCATTGAGAATAAATAAACAAAGATGGAGTAGCTGACAGAACATCTCGGACAGTTTTTCAGGGAACGTATAATAATTGTATTTCCCCTAAAAAGAACAGAATAAAAAGACTTCTTTTTACTATGCACTAAGGCACCTCAAAAGGCTGCTAGAGGCCAATATGATATTACTGCTTTAGAGGAAAGTATCTTACTTTATACCTTGAAAAGTCATAATGAAAATAGAGGAAAGAAAACATAACAAAAGAGAACAAAATAACAAAATTATGTATTGACTCTTGTTCACTGAAGTCCAGTGATGTGCACAGAGGATTGGGGTGCTTGGCCTTGCCTGTTTTACTTAAGTTAAGTGCCCCTTTCAGTTTAAGCAACATGACTCAATGAATGTGCAGAAGGGCAAGGGGCACTCATATACCAATCTATATATAATCATAATAATTTTTATTTGTATAGCAGCTTTTCAAAAAACGCTTTACAGAGCATAAAAAACATCACATAGAGATTACATTGAAAAATATCAATAATAAATTAGTTAATTAAAAAAAATTAAACTACTATTAAAAACATAAAATGAATAATCTAAGAATTATTATAGTTACAGAAAGCAAGTTTATAAAAATACATTGTGAGACGGAGTGACACAGTATGGGGGCTCTAATGGAGAACATTCAGTCTCCTTTGGTCTTCAGTCTAGAGTGGAACAGACAGGAGAGCTCTGGCTCGCAGGGATTTTAAAGGTCAGTTATGTAGCTAGGGGATAAACTATGCCATCCTTTAGAAGTAAAGTAAAATCTTCAAATCTTAAAAAAAAGGTAACCAGTCCATGTTGATATGGTACATTTTGCACCAGTCCCCTGCAGCAGCATTCTGGATAAGCTGCAGGCATGACAAGTAGTTTTGCTTAAATCTAGGGTTAGAATTGACATAGAACACTTCCATTTATGCCAAATTCATGCCCAAATTCACAAATTGCCATCTTTAGACTGCCACAGTGGACAAAATCTTGTCATGAATGATAATCAGCAGTCTTGGGTCACTGAATGAGACAGAGTCACTGTAGCACAATAACCTCTGCATCGAGTTTGAGCCCCAGATGAAGTTCACTGTCATAAATTTTGAGGCATATTTGGGCAGTGTGATGGGTGCTCTGGGGTGTTATGACATTCTCCAGTGAATAAGAGCACAACCAGCAATGATTACTTGCTAGCATGCTGGCAACTAGAGGAACATAAACTTGTCAAACTCAATTGCTTTTTAATGGCATACAGTGGTGTCCAAAAGTCTGAGTTCACTACAAAGAACTGTTTGTTTTCATCATTTGTATGATTGTATTGTGTAGAATTTTGATATCCACTGTACATGAGCCACAACCACATGACAATTACACAGCAGGGTAAGAAGGCTGATGGTAGTCTGCAAAACATGAAATTCAAGACATTCTAGGAGTTTTCATGCTGCAAAAATGGGCAGTAGCCTCAGTAGCCTTTCTTATTATATAATTCACTACCTTTTAGTGTTTCAACACATCTGCCATGTTTTCTCATTGACTTAACTGGGTAAAAGTGGTAGGAATAGGAAGAATATGAAGTATGGAAGAATGTACACTGGAACAATACAATTCCCTATTGATTTTCACATAACAATGTACGAACATTTAGAATTTTTAAATGATCATGCTGAAGGGCATTCCTATGTTTTAATTTTGGGGGGATGTATCAGCGATAACTCAGGGAAGGACTATTGTTTTTGTGTTTTTTTCTCCCAATCCAGGTCACCCTCTTGAGGTGTGTACAGGCCCATGTAGAATCAATGTTGGAAGGTGCCCTTACGTTTGAGAGAGGACATTATTATACTAATTATATTATATATATTATATACTGTATTATATTATAATAATAGAAAATACAGTACCAGTCAAAAGTTTGGACACACTTACTCATAGAAGAGTTTCTCTTTATTTTTACTATTTTTACACACATTTTAGAATAATAGTATCATCAAAACTATGAAATAACATGAAAGGAATTATGCAGTGACCAAAAAAATGTTAAACAAATCAATACTATCTTAGATTTTAGATTCTTCAAAGTAGCCACCCTTTGGCATTAGGCATTAACAAGCAAAGAAATTCCACAAATTAACTTTTAAAGGCCACAAGCACTATATGTGCTTTTAAATAATGATTTAATCATTGATCTTCAACATTCTCCATCTCTAAATTTAAAATTTCAAGTTCTAAATGAAAACTACTCATTGGGGGTGCATTTCAAAAAAACTTAATTTAAATTTTAGTTTTGAAAATAAATTCATACATAGGCATCAACTTCACTATTTATATTTGTCTAAGAAACTAATTTCAAGCATTTAAGCATCAGCCTTTAGATCAAAATGTCTTTAAGATCATGAGAAACAGTCAGGT
>OOFE01022281.1:0-14518 GCA_900323365.1 Monocentris japonica | reverse complement strand
TGCTTGTTTAGGAAGGAAATGCACTTACAGTTTCTGGTGACTAGTAGTTCTTTGCCTTCCTATGTTGAATGCACTTATTGTAAGTCGCTTTGGATAAAAGTGTCTGCTAAATGCCTGTAATGTAATGTAATATAATGAAAACAATGTTAAGATAACACTGCTTGCATTACACTGCATTTCACATTTGCCTTTTTTCATATGAATAAGAATAAAGTCAAAATAAAGAATAAAGTCATAATAAAGTTGAGGTGAAATAAAGGTGAGTTAATTTTTTTATGGGAAAACATTCAATGTGAATAGTTGGAGTTTTGCACAAGTTGAGAACCCTTGTTTTCTGCAGCCCTGAAGAGTGCTGGTGTGCTGCTCTCTACTGCCAGGATGCAGAAGTACAACTAGAACTACAACTACAACTAGTACATCTTTGTTTCCCTGTTAACAAAACAGTGAGTGAGCGATTTCAACAGATTCTTAGCACTTAAACTAAATTGAAGCTATCATATTTTTTTACACAATGAGATAAAATAATATTTTCCACTTAAATAAGTATTGTTACCAAGAGATGTTTTTTTTTTTCATCATACATTATCATTTGATAGCTTGATGATAGGGTTAACTGGTCTCTAAACAGATGCCTTTCCTACAGTTCAGTTTGGCTCGCCTGACTTTTTACATGTCGTTTCCACTCACCTCCACAAGATGGCACAGGAGAGCAACAAATAGACAGTTACTGAACAAACCGCATTGAGTTGAAATCTTAAATTCTATACTGGTTCCCTTCAACAAATGTAATAATGCTTTGGTGACAGTGTTTACAAACTGCTTAGGATACTAGATAAACTATACAAATCCTTTGACAATAACACCACACAAAATGAAAATACGTTCTTGTGGGGTTACGTGTAGTGAATATTCAGGTGTGTTATTGGGCAATTTCCTTATCCTATCAGTGATCTGCCCTCAGTCATTCAGAGCCTGTGGCAACTAGGAGAGGCACAGTTATGTTTGATGGAAATCATTTCTCAGTGAGTTGTTGCAAACTGCTATCTGCTAGCTGAGATTAACTTCCCACCTATTCCATAGAAAGAGGGACAACAATGCACTGTAAAAACACCTGGCATAGCTATTTTAAAAGGATGACACAATAAGACACTGACCTTCTTCCTGCTCGCACAATGAATGTTGCTCTCCATAAGAGTGTCAGTTAAATGTCACTGTGTGGTTGGCAAATGATAAAATGTGTGTGCTGTCAGCATGCCATGTGTCACTGAAAAAAATGTTTGGTAACTTTATTTTGGCAGGGCTCTTATTTTGGTGATTGACAGGGAAATGCAGAAATGTTATGTAATGTTTCCATTAACAGCACTGAGACAATTTGTCTCCACTGTGAAGGCACATATCAGCCTATGATTAATAATTGTGGCCATTAAGAAGGCTATTCAGACAAAACCACAGCCAATCATCAATCAACCACATATGTTAAGTTCTGCTACTGTAATAACCACAGTTTAGGTATACTATGCAAACAGCAGAGAAGTGGAGGTTTGGTCTGGGAGTGGCTGGGCTGCAGGGCCAGACTGGCAGAGGACTGGCCCACATGCTGTCACATAGAACCTACAAAAGGGTGCATTGTGGGAGAAGGCACGGGCCACTGGCATTGTGAACTGAACAGGGAACTCTAGTCTCTCATCACCTGAGACAGAGCCGCACCTAGCATGGGAATTCAGCCAAGTAACAGCGTCAGAGGAAAGATGTGCTGTGGGAGAGCATTGAAACAAATTATCACATTTATCAGGTTAATCAAAAATAGGAACAATATTTCGCAATCATCTCTAGGATAGTTTTGTGGCTGTCGGCCGAACACAGTTTGCTTGGCCCTACATGTTTTGATCCTGAAGTTGATTCATTTTTTTCTGTCTGAGCTCCCATCAGATGTGTTGTTTTGCTCTGTCATTGAAGGGCAGAGTAACAGAGGGAAGTCAGGTTTCTCATAATCCATGGATTAAGGATGTCTGGGAGTGGTGCCTAAATGACTACTGCAAGGTGAAGAGAGGACCTTGGTTTGCCACATGTGCTTGTGTTTAGACAGAAGACCACAACACATACTGTCATTTCCTTTTATTGCTGATCCCAGCTTTGCAGGTGCCCCAGTAAGTCAAGCTGCATATCTGCTCGCCCCACTGAAGTCAAACTGTACACATCTTCTTCTCTCCTAGATTTTATTTAAGTCGTGACATCACAAAAGCCACTGGATGAACCTGAATTTCACAGATCTAGAAAAAGTGTTTTTGAGGTTTCTCAGGTTGAACTGTCAACCTGTATTTTTGGGTGTCAATTGGTTGCTATAGTGGTGAATCATATCACTATGTCAATTTCAGTAATAACATAACAATTACCAATGAAATAATAAGTTCTTACTTTTGTTATCACCACTTCTAAATATCAAATTGAAGTTCAATTACATCTCACCACCATTTGGCAGAAAAGCTTACTTTCCCTCGATGGTATTCCTCCTACTTTGGTTTTATCGAGCCGAAAGATGACAAGAACATTGGACATCAACAGTATGTGTTTCCCCTGATCATTCACAGGAGAGGTAATTGAATTATCCTGATTTTAGCAGGTAAGAGGTGGTGTAACCACCAATTTTTAACAGAAAAGTAATAAAACAAGTAGCTTAGTGTTATTCCCAGGGAATAATAAGTTGAATTTGAGTAATGATCAATATATAACTTCTCTGAGTAATGAGCCGAGCACTACTACCAGTACTGTAATCCATCCAGTGAGCTGTGTAGTGACATTCTCAATAGGCCAGAGGAGTAAAAAGCAGAAAGCATTGGGCTCACACAATGGCTGCAGCTGGGCATCACTCATCTCACTTCCAAACATCAGGGTATCGTGTTGCTGTTGCAAGAACCTTGAGAGGACCAGACTGTTTGCAGCCATTTAGCTCACACACCCTCCAACCTTTCCACCCACACCAGTATGCAAGAAGAAGGTGTTGAGCCACCTGATCTGTTGAGAGGAGTTGGTAGACTGGTGCAGCTGTGTAGTCACCATCTGTGCATAAGAGGTATTCTTGGTATGACTGCAGGGAAGTTCCTTATTGTAGTAGGTCAAAAGACAATGTTTTTGCTTTCAACTGCTCATCCAGATTAGTGGCATGCCAAAAACAAGAATTTGTTTTGTTCTTTCAAACATAAAGGAAGATTACACTATTCAGGAAATTGTCTCATTGTACAGGTTAAATGTTTTGTAGTTCCTCCAGTCCTGAATTCACTTACAACATTTAAAAAAAGATAAAACTTCACACTTTGTATCCACTCAGTAATTCTTGTATGTGATGTCCAATAGTGTAGATGATATGTTGCTATGATCATATACATTGTTGATGAGTATTGCACATTGAGGGTCTCATAAAGAAGCCGATTACATTTTTTAAAAGGCAAATTTGAAAGGACTTTTATCCAGTCACATACTTGATCACACATAGACGTTGGCAATGAGCAGTTACCATTTATTTTTGTAAAGGACTGTTTTGTCTTGTTGTTAGTCCAACACTATTGCATATCATCAAGTTATATTTAATGTATATTTTCTATCCTGTTTGTTTGTTTGTTTGCAACATTGTGACATCTTTGCTAGCTCTCCGTTAGAAGTAAATAACCAAAGAGCACCAAGGACAAACTTTTGATCTGATAATCCTTTGATCCTAGAGATGTGCTTTGAGGGCCTTAATTGGTGTGGGAATAGAGGAGATTCAGAAAACCACTGCATGCTGGATGAAATAAAAAAGACTGCTATTAACCATGCAGAACTTGAACAGTAGTTGAAGCGCTGAGATGTGTAGCTATGACTACATTTTGAAATGTTTTGAACAGCCAACATTCCTTCAGTTTTCTCGTCAATTGAAGTCATTCTGAATGTGAATGCTGTGCATCACCTGAAAGCAGGGCTGCAGGTCTTCAGTCCGGTCTTGAGACCACTATGTGATGTCTTGGACTACTGGATGTTGACTCGACTTTTTCCTGATTAGTCAAAATCCTATGCATTGATTAGCTGGATGTTGAAGGGAATAGTACAGAGCTCCCTCAGACAGATCTTAAAAAGCTCCTCAATGATTATATTTTACATTTGGAAAGACGTGTACCCTGTTTTTTGTCTATTTGCTCTGGTCTTGACTTAGACACAACCTCCTTTGGATGCGATCTTTACTCAAATTCGACTGTGCTTGGTCTTGAATTGACTGGGACTCAACTAAGACGGTCCAAAATACAGCCCTGCCTAAAAGTACATAATGTTTACTGTCTTTAATTATAAGCACTCAGAGCAGGACGGCATGGCCTAGTGTTTAGTTTGACCATCACAGGTTCAATCTCTCCAGTGAGCATGTGTCCTCAAAGTGCCCTGGACACTGAACCCCTATCGCTCTGGATAAGAGCATCAGCTAAGCGCCTAATATGTAACGGTACTCCATCTTAGAGTCTTTAGAGGGTGATAATTGAAAATGTCATCTGAAAACTCAAAATGACCTACAGTATATGTTTTTTCCTTGGAGGCTTCAGTTAGTACACAGATCCTATTCAGCCCCTGTATTTATCTATCTACATAAAACTGTTCTGCATCAGTGTTGGAGAGCTGTAGCTCCTTTGGATGTCTTGTTGCATCGCTTCTATTGTCTAAACCCACCATTCATACTCTTCGTTTTTTGGCAGTTTTGATGCATTCTTTGGTCTCAGATGGCTGAAACTGCACAGATTGTGTTTAGCCTGGCGCCTCGCTTCGCTCGTGTGACATCAGGAGGTAAATCTAGCTTTCTTAAAAAAAAAAAAAAGTACAGTGGGCAGTTCACTCACCTTTTATCATTTTTATTATTTATTGAGACAGTGTGAAATTAGAGAGGGAGGGAAAGTATGGGGGACACAAGAGAGAAGGTTCTTGCGGGATTCAATCCAAGGCCAGTGGGGGCACACATGTTGCTCCAGAGGCAAGGAACGTAGCACTTGACTCTCTCTGGGCACATGAACCTAGCTTTCTGAAATTTCCTGAATATAGTATTTCTGAGAATGGCATCCAGAGATTACAATAGATTATGTGGTCTTTGGTTACGTAATTTCTACCTTGATCAAATTCATGAGACAAACTAGTCCACCGCAGGATCATTTTAAGGTCACAGTTCAGAGCAGCCTGAAACCTTATTTTTAGTAAAATGATCTTATATTAAAGGTTATTTGTTATTCTTATAATATTGGACAGTGGAATCAATGTGAGCATGACCATTTTTCCCAAAGCTACAAACTAGAGAGCCAAGACTTTTATCTGCCATGTCATCAAGTGCAGCCTCGAGCTGCTCCACTGACAATGACTCAGAGATCAAATATATGCACTCAATACGTGTTTGAACATTATCAAATGAGGTTTATGAGAAAATGAGGTTGATGGAGCCACACTCACCTTTACCATCTCTTTCATTTAATTGTGTATGGGGCTACACATCAAGTATGGCATCACAGAATAGGGGTCAGGACAATCTCTTTCATTTCAGACCATAGGGCACAGCAATGAATATATACAAATACTGTAAATATTACAGTAATTACAGTTACAAATACAAATACTAATCCTTGGTGAAGACATAGTTGTTTTTCCAGCGCTTGTTCACTTTTTGAGATCTGTGTTTCCCTATCAGTTCAGGGGAGACAGACTGTCTACCGAGAGCAGGTGATCATTATCTACCATCCTCAGCAGACAGACAGGCCTGCTGTTGCTGTATGTGGGTGGTATGCTGGGCTCTGATACCTGCACCCTTAAGCCTCAGTATATCTCTGTCCTGTCTCTGTACCCAACTATCATGTACCTTTCAGTTAATAGCTAAAATGCTAAAAAAAAAAAAAAAAAACATGCTATAAAGAGCACTTGCATGACCCAATATATTCATTCAAATCAAATGGTGGTGTGTGTGTGTGAGAGAGGTGGGGGCAAGTGAGAAAGAGAGAGAGGTGGTGTGTGTGCCTGTGTGTGCATGAGTATTTTCCTCCTTTAAAACATATCAGATCATTAGGCCTGGCAGTACCCTCACATGCTCCATCAGAAAATGAGTGCTGTCACCTTTTGTTTTCAGTATCCATCATTGCATCTTGTTTCTTTTTCAGTGGCAAAAG
Organism: Monocentris japonica; assembly: GCA_900323365.1. NCBI lineage: Eukaryota > Metazoa > Chordata > Actinopteri > Trachichthyiformes > Monocentridae > Monocentris > Monocentris japonica. Next base: position 8,360 of record OOFE01022281.1, on the reverse strand, counting down.
AATCTGAAAAGGTGAAGTTGAAGACCACAATGTATGTGATTAACTTGCACAATTTAAAATAAATGTGTGCAAGTATTTTACACAGGCTAAAGGCTGCACTGTGTCCACCTGTTGCGTGTCACAGAATCATGAATTGCGAGCTGCTGGACTTCAAACAATGCATGTGACTGCATGAGGCAACAAGTCTTTGATCTTTCCATTCCAACGTGGGAATATTTTTGTAACTGTTAATGGATAGACATTACTTGTCTGTGACCTCTGTTTCAACCTTCACAGAGTGCACATTGATCCAAAAAAAATCTTTTATAAACAGTGTGGGAAACGCGGCGAGATGAGAGGATGCGCCAACTACTGTCCTCTCTACCTGTGGGAGGGTTTATACAGGCGTGTGTGCACCTGTGGACTCGATCATAGGAAGCGTTGCGTCGTTTAAACTCAATATTGCATTTGCTGCTTGAACGACAGAGATGGACGCAGACGAGAAATCCCCCGCCGAGAAGCGAGTACAGCTTCTGGACATCAGCTCAAACTCGGCCCCGGCTGAGCCCCGGGGCGCCGAGGGGACAGATCAGCCGGAGAAGCCCCCGTATTCCTACGTGGCTCTCATTGCCATGGCCATCAAGGACAGCTACGACAAGAGGCAAACCCTGAGCGGAATATATGACTACATCATCTCCAAGTTCCCTTACTACGAGAAGAACAAGAAAGGTTGGCAGAACAGTATCCGACACAATCTCAGCCTCAACGAGTGCTTCGTCAAGGTCCCCCGGGAGAGCGGAGGAGACAGGAAGGGCAACTACTGGATCCTGGACCCCGCGTTTGAGGATATGTTTGAGAAGGGGAACTACCGGCGGCGGAGGAGGGTGAGGAGACCCTACAGACCCCCAAGCGTGCCTTACCTCTCTGGGACCCCCATGGACTACCCCGAGCACATGTACTTGCATGAGGAACATGTGTACATGCAGCCTTATGTCAGTAGCCCCTGGACTCTGCGCCAGCCAAGCTCACCCCAGCCGTCCAGTTACCCACCACCGCAAGTCATCACCCGGACCGTCGCCCCGAGTGGATACACCACCAGCCCGGTGAGCTCCTACTGCCCAGGCCCCCACTTCCACCCTTCCTACGGGGTCTACCACCGCCACCCGGCCGTGCTGGTCCCCCACAACGGGTGTGCCTACGGCGGCATGACCCAGCCCATGAGCCCCGACGGAGGCACAGTCTCCGTAGCCAGCTACTCGCAGTTCTCCTACGCGAGACAAGCGGAGATCCCCCTTGCTCACTCATTTGATGAATAGGCTTTGACTTTCCGCTGACAGCCAGGTTCACAGACCGAGGGTTCATCTGTTCCAACATTTCAGTTCGGCTGTCATTCGCTTGTCAGGTAAAACCAAAGTTAAAAATGTGAGGTAATTATTGCTCAGCTTTAGTTAACTGGTTTTGACACCATTTCGAGTGCCGAGGAATTGAGTAGGCATTGCATTTTGCTTCAAAAATGGCTCCTGTTAAGTGTAAGTTTGATTGCACGGAGACTGTTAAATTAAGTTTCAGAATAGGCTGGTGTTTTTTAAAATTTTGTTTTTTCGGTCTGCTGTCTTCTGTTGTACACCTTCCCCAAAACATGCTCATGCTTTGTTTGTTTTTTACAAACCAAATGTGTTTTTATAGTCTACATTTTTATTGTTTTGCGGACACGCTTGCAGTTATTTATTTTCGTTCTTTGGTTTAATCAAATGTATCCTCCTGTGTGGAACATTTCCTGAGCTACTGAACAGTTTTGTTATTCGATTATGAATGTTTACTTGATGTACAACATAATGTTTGTTAAAATAAAATGATATTTTTGCATCAAATAATTCCTTGATTACTTGTAAATCTCATTGATTTTACCGTAGAAATATCTTCCTCGCTCCTACCCGTCGGTTCTCATTAATACTTGTTTAAGGCCTACTATTGATTGGATATTGATTGCTAGGCCTACTTCTTGAAGTATCATTTCTTTTTATGTACATATAAAAATCTGTACTGTTACTTATATTTGAGTCAATTAATAAGTACTTACTGATTCCTTTTAGGAAAGAAATAGTTTACTGAATACATTTTCAGACATAGACCCAAGTGTAGCTTGTAGGCAACAATGAAATGTCATTGACAGTAAAACAGAGCCATTCCAGACCTTATTTCCCACAAGGCATAAGTGGTAGCTCCGTTGAGAATATTAAAAACAGACCATTCCCATACCCAAGAAGGCAAATAATGACCCAGCATATTACCGGGTCATACCCATACATATATATTACATATTACATACATACATATTACATACCATGCACACCAAGCCTAAATTTGTATTGTATCATTTATTTCATTTCATTTCACCCACATATAATCCATAATCATATGTATGGAAATAGTACTCTGCTTAGACAGAGCTGTGAAAAAGTGGCTACAGCCACAGCATGTGATAGGATAGGCTAGCAAGCTAGCGTTACTTGCTTAGCCTATCAGAGCGAAGCTTAGTAGCTAAAGTAATTTAGGCTGCTTCTGCTAACATTACACGTCTGGAAGACCAACAATTGCCAGGGTTTTGCCGAATATGCGGCGAGGCGAGACAAAGAGAAAAGCTGGATGATGTATTTATTATGATTTAATCTCTTGCACTCGTCTGATAACAAGAAATTGTTGAAGTGGACAACAGAAAAGTGACACACGATGCCTCTACGTTATCTAGCTTTCAGTGACTCGCACCATAAGGAAACTGACTGACGGTATTGTCCTGGCCACATTCCAACACTAGAAATACATTCTTTCCATTCCTTTAGTATGCTTTGTTGAAAACTAAATTCAGATGAATATGGTGGATTCCAATCTCAAGTAAAGTATACATGTCATGATAGATACAAAATATGATGAAGAGGTTCGTGTACTGGTTTGATAATGGATATTTTCACTGATTGGTACAGGCGAGTACAGAAGGTTGAATCAAATATACTTGAATGCGTCCGCACGGGTTACGAACTTCCGTTTCCGGCATATGGGCGTGAACAAAGGGGTGCTGTTCTCCCGCGTGCGCTCCTTGTTTTTCCCGTTAACAAGAAAACACTACAGTTCTCATGTTTCCTTCGCTAGCTTGACGCTCATTTCTGGTGGGAAATGGAGACCTTTAGCCAGTTTTTGCTGGAATATCCTCAGTTAATGTACGGAGGAGTTGGGGCAACGGCGTTTGTCGCCGGTGGAGCGCTGATTTATAAAATCGCCACCAGGTAACGTTAAGCACCGCCGCGCGTGGCCTGGTTGTAGTCGGAAAGTGTATTCATTAAATTTTCGCATTTATATCTCGGACAAGTTAGCAAGTCAGTGGTTTAAAATGTGCATTCGACATTTAAAATAATGCTGCACTCCACAAGCGATGTTCATTTACGTAGTTTAAGGCTAAATATCGATGTCTTCTAACTGTTAAGTTAACGTTACTTCTTAAGAATGGTCGAGTGTCAAGAGGGTTTGCCCGGGTGCTAAAACTGTGCTAGCTAACGTTAGTTATCTTACTCCAAGAGACGATATCAAGGTATTTCACCATTTGAACGATATTCTCTACTGTAACGTGCTTGGCTGTCGAAACTGTGCTAGCGTAGAAAGAAGTACCGTAAGATTATAGCCTTTTAACTGACCACTGGGAGTGTTGTCACCCAGGGCATTGCTAAGATGATTGTAAAAGAGAGCAAACTCGTTAACGCAGGTCGACGCTTTACGAGGGAAAAGTATGCTGCAATATGTCATGTCATTTATATAAGCAACATCAAGGCTGCATCATTCAAGAAACCCACCTCTGTTTTTGCAGGAAGAAGCCCACCCATGCCAATGTGAACTGTTGGTTCTGCAATCAGAATACAGTAGTGCCCTATGGGAACAGGAACTGCTGGGACTGTCCCAACTGTGAGCAGTACAATGGCTTCCAGGAGGTAGATTTAACAAATACATGATGGTCAAATGTCGATTATTTTCTTGCATGACAGCATAACGTGGCTTCATTCTGTAATTTGCACTTTTAGTATCGTTAATGTGTAAACAATTGTATAATGTTATTTTCTATTTTTTTGTGAATCTGTCCTGTTGCTAGAATGGGGATTATAACAAACCCATCCCAGCCCAGTACATGGAACATCTGAACCATGGAGTGTCCGCTAGCCTTCCTCCATCTGAGATGCCCAAGACACTACAGTGGGTCAACTGTCAGATGCTTCTCTGCAGGAAGTGCAACAACAACCAGTCTGCCAAGATCAAGCAGTTGGCTTCATTCATCCCAAGGGAGGATGTGTGTATTTTGTTCTTTTCTGTTCACTATAACACACCCTCTAGTTCTTACGTTTTTAAAGTGAATAAATTTACAATATTGCATGTGTTTCTATTGTAGGAGAACTATGACGAGGAAATTGAGGCTTACAAGCATCACCTCGAGCAGACTTACAAGTTATGCAGGCCATGTCAGACAGCTGTGGAGTACTACATCAAGCACCAGAATCGCCAGCTTCGCACAGTTCTCTTACACCACCAACTTCGACGCAGCCGAGAATCTGACAAGGCCTTCATAAAGGTCAATATAAGCCACAGTACCAAACTGCAGAGACTGTTGTAGCAAATGTGTGTGTGTGTGTGGGTGGGTGTGTGTGTGTGTATACACATACATTTGCACCATATAAAAGTTGTAATTACAAATGTAATATGTCAGTGGAAGTATGCACATACTCATTGCATGCTATAGAAATGTCAGAATCCACACTGAAAGATCTCCTCTTCCTACAGACCTCCTACTCTATTAATACTCCCATGGGAGTCATACTGCTACGGGTTCTGGCCTTTCTGACCTCTGCCTTCCTGGTTGCTGCAGTTGTTTCTGGATCAGCAGACCAGGCTGCTTCGCCTAGTACCCCACAAACATTAAGTGGAGGGGTAGTTCCTTCTAAGCCTAGCCCCTACAATGAGTCTACCCCAAAGAACGAAACGAGTGGAGCTGGTCGTGTCTGGCTGGATCTACTGGAGCTGCTCCCAGACAAGGCCACAGAAAATGCAAATCTGGTTTGGCAGTACGGCAGGGACAACCAGATTGCTGTAATTTCTGTTGGCCTGTTGACTTGTGTCACTGCTATCTTCCTAGCAGGAACTGTCAGGTAAGAAACCTCCTCTCTTATTTGCCTAATACAGCGACTGTGTTTTCAGCTCAGCACATGTAGACAGATTTCTTAATGAAGTGGAACGGGTATGTTATACGTTCTGAACAAGACTAAATCAAAAAGAACAAACTCTTCAACTCATCTTTTTCCCACAAAAATGCACTGTTCCTTTATTTTCAGGTTGAGGAGAATTGATGCTGTGGCCTCTGTCCTGTGGTTTCTGGCCTTGTGCCTCTACTTGGCTGAGAGCCACTTGACTAGTGTCTCGGACTGGCTGGACACAGCCAAGCTCAGTACCACCTCCATCTGTTGCCTGGTCAGCTTTGCCACTGCCGTGGCAACTCGCAAATCCATGGGTCCACGGAGAGCCAGAGGTCGAAGGTCAGAATCTGAAAAGTAACATTTAAATGTGCTTTGAGGCTAGGATTGGGAAGCGGAGTTCAATTCTATTAAGGAAGCGGTGCCAATGTTTACAGAACTGACTGGATTGAAACACATTTACCTTATCGATTCTGTAATCAATTCCCAGTTTTTCTGTTTTTATAATGGAACAAAAGGCCAAATTTTTCAATTTTCAAAATGTGTTACTGTCATCTGCTCTAAGTGTATGTGCAAATGACAGGTTGTGATGTAGTTTAGGACGGGAGTAGGTGGAGGGGTGTTCAGGTCTCTGTGGCACAGGAGCACTTTCTTTCTAGTTGAAATACATAGCAGCAGAGTGACCATGGCAAACCTAAGAAGGTACAGAGATCCAAAGTGTGGCTACACTGATGAAGAGGACAAATTAGACTCGTGCTACATGCTTCATCTACAAGGCTGAAGCTAGGGAAGTCAGCTACTGCTTTGTTGCAGAGAACTGAACTAAACACACTGCTCTGCTCCCCACTAGCCCACTATGTCACATTACAACCTCTCACACCCACAGTTGTTTTTGATATGTGTACAATTTGGGGGGCTGGAGTTATTTTACAGTTGAGGTTATTGTGAGTAACTCAATAGTACATGAATATAATATGAACAGCTCCTAATTATTCAATAAAATCTATGATTGGTAATAGAATTTCAATCAGATAAATTGCAGACTTATGCTAGGCTATTATGCTAGGCTATATTATTGAGTGCTATAAAGGTAATATATGAGAGGAACTGTTGAGGGAATCAGTACACTATACATCTGTGTGATATGTCAAATTTATGTTCATTTGTCACTCTTTCCATGACTAATACATTATTAATTATAAAATATAATGCAGCTGTTGATTTACTGAAGATGTGTTATGTGACAATGACTGATCTTCAGAGTTCTCAAGACAACCAATATAGTGAGATTTTTGAGTATTACGACCATTCAAGTGCTCAAATACTTGAGGTAATGTAAAATACAAGAATTTTTGAATGCATATTCGTTGAAAACCATGCATTTATTTATTGACCTTCAGATATAGGCGAAATTTGTGTAGTCGAGAAGCCATTGGTTGCAAACCTCATACTAACTTCAGCTCATCGTGAGGAAGATTAATTTGTGGTGTTTGTTTTTAAATATTCTGATCATGGCTCGGCACGTTTGTTTATCTGTTTTTAGTGAAGTGGCAGTGAAATGGCCACCATTACATTTGGTCATCCTGACAAAAAAAAACTGCTTATTTGGATCTACAATTGGTGGGACCAAGGCAGCAATTTTTCCCTGGCATGGCATCCATACAAATCTAGACAAGATAATATTGGGCTGTAGGAACTGAAACAACTAGTAGTTTGAACTCTGGACAATGTGCGATCGCCAATCGAAACACTGGTCGGTTAACTAAACCTGCACACAGATTTGCCAGGGAAAAAGTACATTTCCATTGTTGGTCAATATAAATCAAACAGTTATACTTTCTTTCACTAGTTTATGCTGTCATAAAGATAACGGTTTTCCATTTCCATTTCCCAGTCTGCACCCTGCAGCAATATTGCTGGAATGAAATTTGTGCTGAACCTCTCTTTGCCAAGAAAAATGCTTTGGTTTGCGGTGGAATATTTACTTAAGTTGTATTTATGGAAGATTCTTATGGGATTACAATTACTCATGATCTTAGCAAGGTGTTTTTCTCCTGCTCAAACACAAGGTGCAGCTGTGAGCATCACTCGTAATAGAGGGCGCTAGAGTGCAAAGAGCGTTACATCATTGCTGTTGCTAACAATTTCAAGCTAGTCTAAAGTACAAAAGGGGATAACATTGAAAGTAAAAATGGCCAAGAGAAAGTTAGCGATTGCTCTGCTTGGGTATGTGGGTACATGACACCCTCTTAGGAAGAACAGAGCAATAATTTGAGCAAGTCTTAATTTGAAGATTTTAAATTGTTTGGAGGTGGAAGATGGTAAAGGAAGTGAGATGTTGGTTTGTCATCTTTCATATTCCATTCTCATAAAATGTAGGCTAGGCTAAAATTTGAAAATGCTGCACTGGTCGTTTTAGCTGGAAATACTAGATAGTGCTCCCCCTATAATTTCTTCCCTAATATTGAGCTTGCCTTTTAGAAACACCTAACATGTATTACAAACACTGATGCATGTATTTCCTGCTTCATCGTCCCAAAGCATGTGCTCTAACTCTAGCCTATTTATTTGTGCTAGACGGTTTTGTTTCATGTAAGGTTTGTTTGGGGGGGTATCTTAAACTACTTTATTGTAATGGTAGCTGAAAGAGTGACTGTAGATTGTATGTGTAGGGTAGAGTACTGTAACTGAGGTTTACTTTGCATGTTGTGTTGTCCTGTAGATTGATTATGTTCTCAAACCAGCATCTTTGTTGCAGTAGCCACAAAGCTTTAAATTCAGAACGGCTGCATCAAAAATGCTGTACAATATTAGACATCAAAGATGCAGTTTGTACGTTGTTTTCTCTGGGCTTATTCTCTGGACATTTGTCGTCTCCAACATTGTTACTATTCATTTACTGATCATGTCAAAGTTGCAAAATTATGATCGACTATTTTGTTCCTGTGAAAGAAGATTGAGCTTAGTTTAAGTGCTATATTATGGCAAGGCAGTATTCTGTGATGACTTGGAGGCACTTCATTTTTCAAACCATTTGATTCATAATGAAGGTTCAATGTAGGAAAACTGACAAACCGCATCTAAAATCTCGATAAAGATAATTTGTCTGCAATAGCATATTCTGACTTCATTATATGTTAGCTACAGCATGAAATG
>OOFE01022279.1:0-15252 GCA_900323365.1 Monocentris japonica | reverse complement strand
AAAAAGGAGTGCAAGGTATCTTGGAAAGAGATGTTGATATTGTCTTTTAGAGTAGCTGGGAGTGTTCTGTTAATAAGTTGAACTGATGGGTTATGAATAGTTTTGTTCTGTCTTTCTAATTAAATAATAAAACTTAAAATAAAATAAAAGCAAAAGATTTACACTGTTTACATGGCTGAATTGAAGACAGTTCACCAAGCACTGAAATGGAAGTGCTTGGGAGGAGATTGTCTAAAGATATATTAACAATTCAATTATTCAAAATGAATCAATTATAAGACCATTAATTGTAATATTATCTGTTTTAGCAAACTAATATATTTAGGGTAGAGAACATCTTTACAACTTTTAATGTTCTTTAGTTGCAACAGTGCAACACACAGTCAAGAGTTGACTCGGTGATTAAATTATTTAATCACAGCACCAGCAAAGGCACATTATTGCTTTGGACTTACTTAATGTAGCTATTCTTTTTGCCAAGGACATTACCACAGATAGCCAGCACTGTTATGGTTCTACAGGATATCAAAACAACACAATTGTAGTAGAATTCTGCATTATGTTACTTTGGGTAACATTTGTAACTGCTGACAACATCAACAAGCCTGAAACCACAAGGTTTTGCCCAATGAGTCATTTATCACAAATCAGCTGCCCCTCTTGCCACCAAGAACACAGTCAGCAGCTGATAATAACACATAACAAATAATAGTCACAGTAATATCTAGAGAAAGCTGGATTAACCAACGTTAGATCTTTTTGCCTTTCTTCCCTTTGGCATCCTTTAATATAAAGCAATGACAGACCGGCCATGTTGTTAAATACGGGCATGCTGTGTGCAGCTTACTGACATCATGTGAAATGATTACTGGGTATTGGAGCTAAGGTTTTTCAAAGTTACCAATCACTTTAACCTGAACAACTAGCCTATGTTGCCGGATGGTAATTTGATGACCAGCTGGTAAGGTTAGGTATTTACTATCAGAGCATGAAGTGTAACTACAACGAGGTGAGTTAGTAAGTCTGAAGGGTGGAGTGGAGGTAATAAAGTTACGACCACAGAACACAGCCACAATGCCATCAGTCGTGAAGTCATGTGTAAACTGGGACTGCAAGTTGATCTTATATTTGGCAACAGCCTCAAACACGAGCTTGTTTTAATCCCAAGTAATGTAATACCCTCTGCATCATCCTAGTGTGTAACACCAAACTAGTGAGTGTAACCAAACCCGGAACCTCCTAACATACACGTGTACACACACACACACACACACACATACGTGTACACAAACATATACTGTATAAATTGTAAATATACACATTTACAAATGTGTGACTCTACCTACAGACAGAAAGAGCTAAAGAAAGAAAGCAAAAGAAAGAGAGAAAGAAAGAGTGAAAAGCTAACGTAAGCCAATGTCTTGGTTAGCTGAGCCTGGAGAGAGCAGAGCAATTCATTACCTCCTGCGAGATGTAATCAGTGGTGGCGAGGGAGCCCCAGCACTCTGTAATGACGAGAGTCATTAGCCCAGGCTAACAGACTGGCATCCACATGGCTCACACCCAGCTACAGATAGCATTCACACACAAAGCTGAACGGACTCAGGCTAAACATCCAGGCAAGCAGCTGGTGCTAAAGCCTTATCTCACTGCCCCCTCTGTGTTTACCTCCACAAACCGCCTAAACCAGTTCATAGATACCAAGACAAACTGATCAAGGTAACCGATCACTAAGACGAGCAAGCTCTGAGAGGACACTGTAATGTTCATGTCATGCTCTACGTCGGGTCACACACTTTAATCCAGGGGTCACCAGTCTTATCCAGAAAGGGCCACAGTGGGTGCAGTTTTTTGCTCCAACCAAGTAGTAGCACACCTTGTTTCTACTAATCTAGGTCCTTAGCAATGTTGGTGGCTTCAGATAAACTTCAATACTCAGAAATCATGTAAGGTGACATCAGTAAACTGCACACAGCACACATGCTTACCAATCCTGCCAGATCACTTTCTACCAAAGAATACCAAAAGGACGACAGAGGTCGAAGATCTAATGTTGGTCTAATCCTGGTGGCTCAGCGGTCTAAGGCACATACCACATAAAATCCTGGGTTCGAATCCAGGCCGGGACCTGTGCCACATGTCATCCCTCCTCTCTCACCTAGTCTTTCCTGTCTATCTCTACTACTACCTATCAAATAAAGGCAGAAATTCCCTCCAACAACAGGTCTAATGTTGCCGAATCCAGCTTTCTCTGGGCGGAGCACTAGTTCATTGTTTAAGAGACAGTTTTGTATTTTACTCTGTGGCTGGAGAAATGTGCATACCCAACACCAGAATTTCATTGCAAATAGGGCAAATCTACAGGGTCTCAGTTAGGGGGGATAGGACACTCTTCTCTACTGCAGCCCCACTTTGTGATTTAGGCCGATAGGACTGGTGTAGATTACATAAAAATACACTTATTGGCTGACACCCCTGGTCTAATTTTGAAGAGACCTGGAAGAATGATGCATGAATTTACATTCTTACAATCAACAAAACATCTGTGATGGAAGGTGCCCATGTGATAACCCCAGTGACATACCCGCACTCACACACACAACCCTATAGCATTTAGATGAGGTGGCTAGTGAATGGTGCTGTCTGGTGGTCCTGTAGATTTATGACAGTGTAGCCTGATGTCCTCTAGACACCATTTGTGGGTTAGTGCATCATTCTGAATATGTTGTACATAACTTGCTGTTCTTTCTCTACAAATTTCAACACAATATTGGATTTTTAAGGCTTTTTAATTTTTTGACCTATGAACATCAAACTTGGTTCAAAGCGTAAATAGGCTGAGATACACTTATCCTACATATATTATACACACATGTATAGCATGTATATGTACAGTACAGGGGTTATTGCTGCTTGCTGTAATTGTTAATGACTGCAGATTTGTTTTCATCACTGGCAATGACTAGCCTGCACCTACACACAGACACTGGTGTGCATGTTATTACAGTGCTAGGACTGCAATTTATATTATTTCAGCCATTACCCCAGACTCCACATGATTTGGTTCAGCTCAATATGTACCGGCGTAGGGGAGTTGTAGTGCTCCGTGCATGACTTACTTATTTCAATGCTTTGTTTTTCTTCAGTCCCTAACACTATAGGGTGCTTCCTGCTCTAAGATGATATAACTGCTATTATGACATGAGCGATTCCTGGGTGAGTGCTCATTGTATGCAAGTGGCTGAGGGAAAAGAGTAGAGCTAGCAGTGATCTTAATGTGCACTTGACATAGAAATAAAAATCTGTTTTGCAGTTACTGTTTGGCTTACCTAATTATGTAACTTTATTTTCAGCCCACATCTGTTACGAGGGACTACATTTTATCATATCCCACACTAAAAAGCCTTCTGAACCTGGGGACTGGTGCTCAAACAGACTGCTAGTGTGGGGTGTTCATCCTGGATATTTCAGCTGGGATGAATGACCTAATGGGAGTGAATAAACACCAATCTATGTGTTTACAATGCTACCTGTAGCAAATGAAAGCTTTAATGTGGGCCTCAAGTGCTCTCATGACTATTGTGATGGTCTGGGATGGTTGGAACACGATGAACCCTGTGCCCCTGTTTATGCAATGTATTTTATGTTGCCGCAATAGAGAAGAAGAGATATTACCTTACCCAAGTGGGGTGAAACCAGTCCACCATGCCAATCCAGAACGACATTAACTATGCAGTTCAAAGGGTGCGTATGAATAATATAATATATTTCACTGTGACTATTTCATTTTCTAGCCGCCAAGACCTAATCATAATGTCATAATACGCTTTCTTTTAAATCAATATGGAAATCTTGAAGGCTACAACTCTGTCGTGTAAATTAAAGATATCACCTCACCCAAGTGGGGTGAAACCACTCCACCATGTCACTCATGTCACTAATGTCAACAACATTATCCATGCAGTTCAAAGGGTGCATATGAATAAACTGTAAATACCATAGTTTCACATTTCAATATCAACTGGTACTGATATTACCACACTATGAAGATGAAAAGCAAACAAGAATTCCACACAGTGCAGTAAGTAGATGTATGCTCCTGCATCTAATGTCAACAGAGACCAGTGGTGCACTAAACCTTTCGTTTTCTCTAATTCAACGGGATTGAGGCACAAATCTCGGAGGTTCTAATCCCTCTGCTTTAGTCATCTCATGACCACATTTTAAATCTCTAAACCCTGGCTGAGCTCAGTCCATGTGGATGTCACAGCCACTCCATGCTTAGCATCAAAAATGCAGTATGTCGCAAGGCACACAGCTCAAGACAATGGGGACCACTGAGCCACATGCTCTTAAACACATGCAGCTGACATCAGACAAAAGAACATTTTGACTTTTTGGAGATTTCACCTCCTTAATGTGGAACTTTCCCCCCTCTAATCGCAGCATGGCTGGGCTCATGACACAGTTCTTTCCAAGCCTGAACACATGTTATAATATACTAGTCCTTCAACAAAAAAAATCCAAAAAGGAATGTTTGGAATTGTGAAGTATGTGGTCATTATGTTGTATTCATCTGGATAAAAAATATTGTTGGAAAAGAAACGACAAAAAAAAAAAGAATATAAATAATTAAATAATAAAAATCCATGCTGTATTGCTCCCTGCTAAATATATGTCAAACTAAACGGGCACATATTGTATCAAATGCATAATGTTCCAAGTGAAGAGTTTGGAGGACCTGGAACAATACATTAGCTGGTGAGCTGACTAACATAGCTATGCTGCTCTAAATACAGTAAAAGCCAACAATATTGCCATCTGTCATGACTGGCCTCGACCTAGACCTGAATAAACCGATGAAAATATCTTATATTGTTCTACTAGGTCTTCCAAGGCCAGGACAACCACTGAATCTATTGTAAAAATAGATATCTGGCAGCCTTATAATGTCATATGGATTTATAAGATACCTCCCGAGATGAGGTATCTCAATGATCATTATTGCTGCCATCCATAGAAGCTGAAGAAGCACTGTAGACTGCCATGAGATATAAAATAAAACCCTGAGGATCCTAAACTATTTTTTAGCTCTTCACTATTTCAGTATTTAAGTACACGTGACTGGCTTCACTAAGGAACTGTATGTTAAGGTCTTAAGAAATAAGCAGAATGTGAAGAATGCTAACGAGATCTGACAATGACATTTCCCTCATGTACAACCAACCTTCAATGTTAATCTGAAAACACATTGGGCCTTATTCACGAAATGTGCGTACGATCAGATTTGATTGTAAAGCGTTCGTACGAACGTTTCTACGAACATAGTCTGATTCATCATTTTGTTCGTATCTGAATTTGTTCATTGGTACGATCAAATCCTATGTGTGTTAAGAAACATGCGAGAAGGCTCTTAGAATGGCTTAGTCTTTATGAAAAATCAATTACAGTAGTGCCAAACCTCAACAACAACACGATGTTTCAGTGGCCTGTCCTCTGAACTGTCCTCATTCATAACAACACAGGATCATCAAACTTGTAATGGGTTGATCACATGGACTGGACACATTACAAATACAATTACATAGTCCTACCATCTGATGAAGATGCAGCCTGGATTTGATCTACGTCCAACTCCAATGCTGACTGGACACCTGACAGTGAGGTTTCCTCCTGTGGCTGATAATACGTGCCTACTTCTCATTATACTTTTTTGCAATCTAGTTTCATGTCGAACAATTTCTTTTTTTTTACCTCAGCCTCGGTGAGTGTTTCTGCTGAAACAGCATTGACAGTGTTAATAATTTCTTGCCATGCTTTACTTATGAAGGTATTTCCCTGCCAAAATGTTTGAGCACAAAAAACGGATGATGTGAGCAAGAAAAATGAATTTGTATTTGCAAAGAACTATTTTCAGAAGTGAAAATACTGATTTGCAAAAGTGTAAAAAAACGCTTGCAAATCTTTTTGTCAGTGTTTGAGTGCTGAAACAGTGACAAAAGTCGGCGCTCTCAAAATTGACGTTTGCAAGTGTAAAAGTGTAACTGAAAAGAGTTTTGCGGATACAAATCAGATTTTCTTGCTCAGATTTTTTTTACACTTTTGCACAATACCTTCATATTTACTTTGATCAGTTCTTGTGACTCCACTGCTGACGCTTCTGAAAACTCTGCTGTTTTTTTCTCATGCACGCATGCGAGCAACACTTCCATTTCGGACTCAGCAAAGTTCCTATTTTCCCTCTTTTCCCCGTGGTTTACTTGCACACGACCCTTCAGTCTGCACGCCTTTTACGGTGTGGAACAGGGCGTTTACCTGCAAATCGGCTTCAACAGACACGCGCATCCAATTTACGAACGATTGGCATTCATCAAATATACACCTGTTCTACGCACAAATCGAGGTTTCCCGAACGTTTCATGAATCCCACGTTGGTGTTTTAAATACGACAAGTTTACAAATAATTTATGAAAACTTTCGTGAATATATATATATATATTTAAATGGACAATCTTATAGTTAACTGCAAATTAGACAACAGCTAATTAAATGAATTAGATGCTACATACCGTATGGTATCATATCGTTTTGTTCATTTGTGTGCATACATTTAATATTTTGAGAAAGCTTTATTCCTGAATTTCAGTATGATTAAATATTATATATATTATATTCCTGAACAACCCCCATAACCAAAGGCTTTGGATGAACAAGTTTCTACCGCATACTTTGCAGGATTTGAACTTGACGTGAAATCGGGTAAACAGGAGTGGCACCGAAACACAAAGCACACTTGACACATCTTTGACATGTCTTCAGGCAGAAAAGATATATATATAAAAAAAAAAAAAAAAAAAAAAATCTATAAAAGGAATGGGACTACTCACTTTATCTGCTTGGCATTTTTGTAGCGAATGAATATGACGATTGGGTAGATGCGAACGCTGTGAAGTCGTTCAATGGCGTGAGGGGCAATGTCAAGTAAACAGTGACAGTCCTATGAGAGAAAATGACAACAAAGACTGCATGAGAAATGGGGGATTGTGCAAAGCATGACGTTACCAAGAAAACAAACAAAAAAACAAATATGGCAAACAATTTGGTAACTTATATTTTGTCATGGTTTTGGACACCTAACTAAACACACAACAAAGAGTTGACAGACTTAATTTCATAAATTCTTCATATTGGTTGCAAGATATATGGGGAAAGCAGTTTGCACAAGCGCTGGACTCGTATTTTGGACAGACAGAATTAAAGGCAAGTACTTTTTTGCAGGACACATGAAATCCTAAGAAATAGCCAAAAGACATTTTTCAAGTTTGTTTTTTACTTAATGGCATATAGATAGTCAACTAGGCTACTCATTGGTATATTAGCTCATTTGCAACTGCAATATGACTGGACTACTGTTGGGAGTATAAATGGTGTGATACCATGTATTATTTCATGACTAGTCTTCGATCATCACAAGAAACCAGGTTAGATGCATTTTCTACATTGCCTCTAGCCGAACAATTTAGGCTACAGCCAAACTTTTGGCCATCCCACCTTTTTCCACCCCCTTTTAAGAACAGATATAAAAAAAAAAAAAAAAAAAATGGAAACATCATGGGAGACACCTGTTTTCTGTTGGGAAACCCCACGCCATACACGCAGCTGCCAGAAAAGCTCTTAATACCAAAGGTAAATCTGACGTCTGAATACCGATGCACAGATTTGGTATTAAATACCAGCTGGACTGACGTAACTCCAGTTTGTATAGGACAGGGGTGCACAAACGTTTTGGCATGGAGAATTACAAGCCAACATTTAGCATGGACAGTGGACCAAGAAATAAGAGATGGTACACTTAATAGCTTTTTCGGTCTTGAAATGCACTTGTAATACCCTTGTTAATATTCATTACGAGTAAAATCACACCTTAAGTATTAAAGTGCTTTTGAATAGACCAATTATGGAATATCTTATCTCCATAGAAAATTTATGTGGGCAGCCAAATTTGGCCTTGGTAAAGAAACATATTCTTAAGTGAGAAGAATATACCCTCTCGGTGATTTCTTTAATTGAAGCAACGGTTGTCACGTCAAAATGACCGCTCCTCCGTTTGTAGTCGATGAACACACAATCCTTCACTCCCCGCTCAATTGCCTGCTGAGATGCCTTCATCACCTCTGGAAACAAAATAGATATCATTTCAGAAATTAATCCAACAGGAAAATAAAGACTAAAGAATGATTTTGTGCCTATCTATCAATTATACCCATTTAATTTCCTAATCTAATTAAGCACCTCTTGGTAAAATCTCTCTATAGCATGCAACAGAAGCCAAGAATACAAACCTGACATACACACATCAAATCCTTCATGAACAAACTGATTACACACTGGATGTAATGTGTACACTAGCTCACCAGGCAGGCACCGACAGAACTTGGCAGGAGCCTCCTTCACCAGCATGTCCTTGCTGGCCTCCACTAATGGACCCAAAATCAGCACTGGTCTGGGGTATGGACACTCCACCTTCTGGACCCGCTGGTATGCCAGGCTAGATCCATCTGAGCAATGAATACAGAACTATGTCAGTCATTCAGAAATACACCAAGATGGCATAACAAAGTTGCCCTACAATGACGACTAATAAAGTTCTGTTCACCTACATTTTCTTTCCAAACTGTATCCAGGGAAGGGTTTTGCTGAGCAGGTATGCCATTTTCCCCAAGCACCACCCTGCTTCCCATTTACAGTTACACACATTCACACCTGGGAGCGGTTAACACCCAACTGCTCCAGTGGACTTGGTGGCTTGCTTACTTACTTGGTGGCTAAGTACCTTGCTCAAGGGCACTTTAATTGTAGTTGTCACTACTCATTTAATTTTCCAACCCAGATATTCCCAGCTGGTCACATGACAGCTTCTCTAAACTTTACGATACCGCTGCACATGTATTTATACTGATGCATAAGTAGATTAATTACAGTATAACACAACTATAATTGATTCTAATTATCTTGTGCATTTCTAATAAACCTGTCATGGTCGATCGTTTCTCACCCTCTGTGATGGGTAAGGAGTCTGTGCTTATAGCGTCCAGAGCCATCAGGTCCTTCCCATCCTTGGATCCGCTGCGTTTGTGCTTCTGCTTCCGGCGGAAGAAGGATCTGCGTGCGGCAGCAGACAGAGTCTTGCTGGCGCCATTTTCATCTTTCATATCGGGCATGCTGTGTCTTCTGTAGAACTCCTGGTCCATCCTTATGGAGGCAGAACAGTGAGTTCATATGAACTGAACTGCACTCACACCTATTCAGACATCTAAGCTACGTGTCTACGGAAGTGCTGGTTTATAGTAAAAGCAAATAGGCCAGACTTACATGTATTTACTGGGAATCTGCCCTTTCTCCAGCTTCTGTGCATTCTCATCTAGTTGCCACGCCATCCAGTAGCCAAAGTTGCCATTTGGTAGTGTATCTTCAATATACAGGATGTCATCTTTCTTAAAGCTCAATTCCTGTTCTACCTCTGCCACCCTCTCATAAAGTGCTCTGAGAGGAGAAGGAACAAAAAAGCAATTCAGATTGTGGTGAACATTTTTCCCTGACCTTTGGTGATACAGGGAAATAACAAATAGGACCAACAAATTTGACTGGAGGTTAACATACAATGGCCAATAAATAGCAGGAGTACTGTTCAGCAGTGACATATAATAACCTTTACATTCTGTGTTTAAGGTACTACCCACTCATTGGTTCAGTCTAGCTACTGCCAAAAAGCAGGTATTAAGGACTTGTTTCTTCCTACTATCGTGGACCTCCTAAAAGCTTGCCAAAAACTCTGCATTGACACCTTGGAAGGGTGACTGACTGATTGTTGTGCCTGTCAAGTCTTATATTTTTATATAATGTCAGCTTTAATACCTGCTGCGAAAACCAATTGCCCACTGGAACAAATAAAGATGAAATGTGAACTACAAAGTGCTTTGTCACCACTTAGGCTAGTTTGATAATTAGTTACCTTATGAAGAATCCATCTCCAGGGGAATCTTTGATCGCTCCGAGTTCCTCCACACAATGTTGGACTTTGAATGTGACCGTTTCAGCTGGTTTCAACATTTCCAGGTAAGCTTCTTCAGCGGTCTTGTTTTTCATGTTTGCGCCGTTGTACTGTTTGAAAAAAAAACAAAAAAAAAAAAAACAAACACAGATTACACAGTAGACAAAGGCATACTGAGCTGGGCTGCCAACACAGAGTGACTCATCATTTTCTGTAAAATCAAGTCAAGCAATACAAGAAGCCAGAAGGAAATACAATTTCCAAGAAGCCCAAAATGAATCAAAGTTAATGAAGGATTTGGAGGTCTGATAATTTGTGCATCTTTTGCCATTTATCAACCTATTTGTACTTTGCACATCTGTGACTATGCCAATGCTGCTACCAACTGCCACAAACCTGGAATAATTCTTCCACTTTGAATGTATACTTTCAGTGTGCTTCTGTTTAGTCATACAGTACGTCTTGTCTGAACTATTTGTGTGGTCCTGTTATATTTGATCCTGTACCTATATTGTGTAATAGTCTTGTGATGTGCCAGCACCAACTGACCTTGTGCGCCTGCTGTATTTGGAGAATTGAAGCAAATTATAAATGATGATGGTACCTCCAGTATCAAGTCTCCAGGCAGCAGGCCATCAGCACTCTTAGCAGGGCTGTCATCATCCAGACTTTCCACATAGATGCCATAAAGGTTGCCTCCACAGATCTGAACCCCCAGCTCCAACTGGGTCCTCTTCAGCCTCACCAGCCGGTGCTCTGCAGCCTTGCGGGAACCTGCACTAGGCAGCCTGGAGGCAGATTTCATGGTCAGTTTGAATTTCTCAGGTCCTATAGCTTTAAGCTTTTCACATACATTTGCTGCAATAGTACAGTATCACAAGTGTATCACAAAATATCAATAGTGAAATAAATGTGACTCGAGCAGAGTCACAGAACAGAGTGCTATCACAGAACAGAGCATGAAAAGACAATGAACACTGAAAGAGAAGAGCTTCCTTATAATCGCAGCATCTGGGATAACAGATAATTTCCTACCTGAAGGAGCTGTGAGGGCTGGTGGCAGGAGTGGTCTGTTTGGATGGTGGAGTTATGGTGCCCTCGTCCTGTTCACTCAGTGTATCGATGGTGGAGTGATTGTCCGGGGTGGTGGCACCGCTGTCTTGTGGGGTCGGCTGGTTGCTGATGGACTCTATCCGAGAACTGAGGAAAAAAGGGAGGGTGTTAGAATATTTGGTACAAAACTACTTCCCAAAATAGGAGTTATTTGGTGATTTTCATAAACGACGTACACCTTAAAAGAGGTGATACTTAATATGAGGTAACAAAGATTCATGCATACATTCCACACTGTATGAACAAATTCATAACATATGTAACGGTACTACTTCAGCATGTTGATTTGCACATATGTGTTGTATGTTCAATGTCTGCATTTATTCGTTTGATCCTGGTTATATTACCCGCTCATCTTGCACCACTTGCCGTTTTTGCACTGCAATGTGTTGTCTGTTCAGTTTAGTATTCATTATGTGTTGTTTAGTGTCTACTTAGTGTTATGTATCAATGTATGTAGCATAGTTATTCAATTCATTCAGTATGTTGTAAAGCAATTTCCCCCGGCCCAAAGTTCTTTTCCATAGTGGTTCATTTGGAGGAGTCATCTGAAATTCATAAAACTGTATAAATCGTTTTTCTACCTCAGTCCCAATGACTCGGTTCCTTACCCTGAACAGGAGTGGTTGCCCAGCTGAAACATGTGAGGATTATACTGAGCCAGAATGGTGACTGTGTCACACTGCTGCCCGATCACCAGACGTGCCTGCTGCTCATTGGCATTCCGCAGGTTGATTCCATTGAACTGAAAGTAAAACAGTAATCACTGATTAGAAACGGAGAGCAAATCACTTTTACACAAATCACACTTTGTATTGATAACCATAGATTCATATTTGGACACAGGGTGTTAGCTACCTCTAGGAGCTGGTCACCGTACTCCAAGCGAGCTTGGTGTGCTATGCTGCCCGCTGTCACTTTGGACACAAAAACTCCACCGTTTTCCCCACTCACAATGGAGATGCCCAGTGGTTCTGCCCCTTTCTGTACCGTCACGTTGCGTGGCTCTTCCAAGTATGGTCTTTGGGGAAAAGGAGGAAGGGACAACATTCTGAACAACTGCAATGTTCTGTCTGACATCTGAAGAAAACCATGGATGCGAGATGTGACTCTGAAGAATGGAAACCTAAAAGAATACTAAACAATATCAGAGGCAATTCAAGAGCAAATTAAAATAAGAGAAGCTGCTGCCTGCAGTCTGATGGATCCAAGGCAATGCAGCTCTCTAGACTGTGATTTATGTGATTGTGATTAAGTGTATTACTAGCCTTCTGTTAAAAAATATGGGAGCAGTGTGATATGGGAAAAGTGCATTTTAGATTCCAATTGAAAGTCCTGCAATCATACACAATTCAACAGCACTCTGAATAAATCAGAAGCACAGAGAATGATGACTTAAAAAGAAATACGTCCCTTGGCTTTCATTATTAGGATCATTAAACATTCAAACAGATCTTTAGTCACTTCTGCTAAGTAGATATGTAACACACGTGTACTCAGAAGGTCTTCAGATGCATGCTATAACAATATTGTAAATTGCGAACATATTTGCCCCAAGCAGCACAGAACAAACCTCAAGCTTCTTAAAGAGAAGAACTTGGGCTTAGCTGCCAATGGGCGTCTGAGAGAGGATGTGTTAGAAGAAAGATATCTGAGGAAGAGATGGAGAGAGGCAAGAAAGATTGTGATCACCCATAGCAAAGAGGAAAGGTGTTAGGTAATACTGAGCAACAGCAGAGGGGGTAGATGAGGATAAAATGATGTGTCTGAGCCAGCTGCTAATGATGTACAACAGGGTCCCAGTTTTGTTTACATCACGGTAATAAAATACTTGTGAAATGGTAGACAGAAGTACAGACAAATGGGGGAACACACATCCCTGTGTTCCACTGACTAATGGCAGTATGATGGCCCAGAAGGGGGACTGGCCTACCTATCCTTCCGTCTGTCACCAACTGGAGCAGGGCTGACCGACATCCTGGCCTGGGTGGAAATGGAGCTCTGTGATTGGCTGCTGGTAAAGGACGATGTCTCCAGGTTGACAGGGGACATGGGAGGTGTCGGGCTGCTACACTCTGAACGGGAGAGGGAACCTGGCGTGGCAAGGGAAGAAAGATTATCATTGGAGTAAAATCCGCTCAGGGATGCAGAGTCATCCATTCAGACAAAATACATTTAATCGCTATGTTGTTGCTCTGATGCTGTAGCTGCCAAACTTAACCATACCTCTGTCAGACCCAGAAGAACGTGGATATCTAGTCGGGGGGATTTTAATGCGCTCTGTCCTAAACTGTAAAGTACTTGAGGAGTCTAAGGAGTGCCACAAACAGAAGGAAATTATTAACAATGAGGACATAACAGGACAGATAATTTATAAGTTAAGTTATAACTTGCATAAAACTAGCAGCCTGATAAATGTAGGCCTCTGTGTTTACCCAGTCTGGCGCTGGAGGGCAGGGAGTTGGTGCTGTGTGGTGGTTGGCTGTAGTTTGTCTCAGTGAAGTCTCCAGTACGCTTGTGGCTGAGGTCCAGACTGAGTCGACCTTGATGCTGGGGACTAGAAGTGGAGAAAAAGACCTCAATAAGTCCCCCGGTAGTCAATTACTCAACCCAGAGCAAGATATAATTTGCTCCATGCAATCTGTTCATGAGATCTGGGGCAGGGTAAACAATGCTTGCATAATAATTATATCATTGCAGGATTCATTACATCAATGTTGACTGTGATACAATGATACACAGATTAAAAGTGATGAGAAAAATAATTTGCCGATTGCTCACAGGATGTGCTGGCCTAACTAACAATGACATCGCTGCACATATTAGTGTGAACAAACAAACATGCAGACAGGTGGCAGATGGATGGACGGATAGGGTACCTGGTGTGTGAATGTGGGTAGACGCCTGGGTTGGGTGCTGGAGGACAGTTGCTGGGCTGGATCTCGTGGCTCCAGGCAGTGTAGACTGGGTTTCTCATCACAGCAGTCACAGCAGGACACGGGGCTAGGCCTCGGTGTGCGGGGTCTGGCAGAGGATAACACATCAGATGTAGCAAAGACACAACAATGATCACAGGACTTAACACTCAACTCAACGCTCATAAATGTCAAAAAATATCTGAATACAATGACAGAACAGAATGGGTCACAGCAATGGTCAGGTGACTTACGTGCAGCAATGCTGCTGCTGTAGGCCGGGGGTGGAAAGGGCATGCTATAGCGATGGGAACGCATGGGAGAGAAGCGTACCAAGTCCACTGGCTCTGGGGACGGTTCGTCGTTAGAGAAACTCTGTACCTACAAATAGCAGACATACAGCTTGTTAAGACCCACTAAAACTTTAGGGAGACAGAAGACAGAAGCGCAAGACTTACTGTGAACACACACACCAACAAAGATGTTAAATGGATCAAAAAAGGATAATGCATTAAAATCCTTAGGGTGCCTCAATTACCTGCATGGGATTGGGGATGTGTAAAGGGGTCACATTTCGCCGCAACGCCGGCGCCGACTTTGGCCGGTACCTCTTCCTCTCCTGCTCCTCTGTCCTCTGTCTACTCCCCTCCTCCTCAGCAGACTTCCTGGAGCTGGTCTTGGTCTCCACCAGTGAAGCATCAGTGTAGTAGTGCTGCTTCACTGCCTCTCCCCCCTCCAGTGAGCCTGGCGCCTGGGCTGGGGAGGCCGGGGGAGTGCCTGTAGTGATGGTGGAGTCAGATGCTGAGCTGTTCTGCTGACGGTGTTTAAACCTGAATGAGTCGCTCCTGGCTGGAGGGGTGGGAGGGGCCTGACTGGCCTCGGATTTGGAGCTCTGTGGGGAGTGCTTGGGCAGCTGTGACAAAGACAGGTAGTCCAGTTTGGGGGGTGCCTCGGGTCTTCTAAAAGTATCCACGTCAAAGATAGACTTCCTCTGTTTGGGTTTTTTGTAGATGGAGAGCTGGGCGCACTCAGGAATGGAGGTGCCCACCATGACTTTAGGCCATGTGCCTCCACTGGGCTTCTCTGGCGGGCTTTGTCCTCTGTCCAGGGACGTCTGCTGGGCAGTGCAGTCAGAGACCACAGAGGTGAAGGTGCGGGGACGATGGTGGAGCT
>OOFE01022278.1:23319-34386 GCA_900323365.1 Monocentris japonica | reverse complement strand
GGGGTGATGTATGTTTATACTGCTTTGAGGGGACCACAATGGAAAACTCTAAAAATGTTACTGTTGTAAGGAATGCTTTCCAGGCGTCATTAGGAAAAGGTTTGATCATCAGTCTGTGTGGTTTACCTGTCTGTCTTCTTAGTCTACCCATGTGTCTCTCTTTAAATACTCTCTCTCTCTCTCTCTCTCTCTCTCTCTCTCTCTCTGTATCAAACAGCAAAGTCAGCAGCCTCTCAATTCTGTTCAAGTGTCAATATGGATCAACATCTATAAGGATTGCTTGCTATATTAACTCCACATAATTCAAGTTTGAAACTACTCTTCTCTACATTACTACAAAACATAGTAACGTAGTAAATTGGAGTTGTCGTCATATTGACACTTTAGGTAAATGTAAACCTACCAGGTTGTTTCCATTTATAATGTAATATAAATGGCATAAAAAACACATCAGCTTTTCAATACAGAATCCATTAAAGGTGATTATTACAATAAAGGATGTAACACTGCCAGCAATAATGAAAGCTTGTTTTTCATTTACAATAATACTACTTATATTTTTGAATACAGGCGTATCCAGGTGTGTTCCAGTGCCAACAGACATACCAACTGATTCAAACAATTGGCTTTGTTGCTGATGATGCTCAAACAAACATTAAGAGGCTTTTGAAATTCATCACAGGACTTTTGTAAAACACATTTTTTTATGTGCACCACATATTAAGAATTGGGTGAATTTTATGAATGCATCATAAAGTGGTGCTTGGGAATCTCTCCTCTGACTATAAGATATAATGTCATGCCATATGTTGCAATAGGTGAAAAGACAATGTCCAATACCTGGATCAGGCAGGTTCCAACAGTTCCTTCTTTCAATTACATCAACAAACACAAACCCTTCCACTGATCCAACCACGGCTTGGACGGCACTTTCGGATACACCTGCTGCTTGCAACTGAGCTTCAACTGAACCACACGACCAACAACTGACTCCACAATAGAGAACTGTGACGTGACTGGAGAAAAAAAAAATCAGCAAATTAACAGGAGAACAAACTGGCTGAGGGCATGAAAGTTCAGCATTATTTTCTCTTTGAGTATTGACATATTTGAATCAAAATAATTCTGAAGCCACCGTAGGAGCAAAAAGATGAAGGACACCCTGGCTCTCTACATTTAAAATGCAATGTTTTGCCAGGATATAAACTGTGGTGAAACTTAACATGCTATACATGCTGTGCTACATGTTATGCTATACCATAAAATGTCCCTGTATCCCCATATTATAAATATAAATGTAATATGGTTACATTTTATGGCTCCGAACTATTAACATTGTTGTACAATACAGATCAGTTGAGTGTAAAAAGTCAAACATTTGGGTTTATAAAATGAATGTTCCTGTTCGTCTGTTGAGCAGCTTCAGATTCTACACGTGAATGACATCCTAGCTTCTAGCCATAGTCCTCTGGTTTCTGGCTTTGAGAGATAGAGTTGTTCGTGTTCACAAAATGATTGGACTGTTGTAGATAATAGGACTAAAATTAATTCTTAAATTCAGTGGTTTCCATTTTAAGTCAAATTATGTTTTAGACCAGTAGACCAAATTCTTAATCCTTAAGCCCCCCATGCCCCCACTCTCATAACAATTTAATTAAGTGTCCCTTAATTTCCTGTGGTAAAATTTGGCAGCCCGAGTCTTAAAAAGCACATACAATTATTTCATTACTTATGACTCACCGCTGACAACGATGTAACTAGCACTGAGCAAATCTTCTGCATTTCTGACCTTCGAGAAGAAATCTACTGCATTTATAGTTTTTATCATTCTGTGAACACATTTCTAATAACTCCCACGTTCCACTTTGTCCAACATTTCCTGGGTGCATCAAAGTTATTTCAATCAAATTGTAACTATTTAATGAACAACATCATACGCTCTTCTAGCTGTGATAGTCTGTGATGCTCATGAGTGATGATAAGGCGCCATTCAAAAGCGATATTACGTTGTGGCAGTCAAGAGAATTCTTGGACATCAAGAGAAAATGTCAAGGTGACAAGTTGAGAATGCTAGATTCCTTTGCAGATTATATGATAGTGAAAAACTTTTATATTCATGGACATTTACAGGCCTGGATTTCACATAGTAACTTTTTGAGGTACAATTTGGACCACAGTTCTTAAACATTTGACTATTATGATAATCGTAATGTATTTTTGTTCGCAGACAAAAATTGGTTTTGAAAATTTGTGAATAAAAGACTATCATTTTAACAAGTCCAGTGAGTAAGTGGTGTTCGTGTTTTTCATGTGAAATGGATTAGATTGTTTTTGACGAACGGTTCTACAATGTCAGGATGAAATGTCTGCGGTATTCATAGAAGTCACAGGTCTCAGAAAGAAAATGTGATTTAAACTCAAATAAAATAGCATCACAACAAAGGAGAGGTTGAAATTATTTGGGGCGTTAGTGCTGTATGCTGCATTAACTTCTTAAGAAAAAACAGTTAAAGCCTTAAAGCGGCTCTAGGCTGCTTTGCACGTTGGTGGCACCTCCATGTAGTGCATTTTTTCCTCAGGGAAGGTGATACTGGACTGCGAGAGGAAAAACGGTGCTGCTACAATTTGCACCCGTAAATTCTGCTATGTGTCTGTTCTGTGTCTGGTCTGTTCTGGGACTTAGAGTCCATCAGTTCAGTATCTGGGGAGCTTATTCACAAGTCAGGGTAAAAGCAATTGTGAGACTGTTCGGTGCAGTGGCTGCAGCAATGCAGGCATTGTATCAGATCGTGGTGGTAAATATAGAGCTGAGCTACAGAGCAAAACTCTCAATTTACCAGTCAATCTATGTTCTGACCCCCACTTATAGTCATAAGCTCTGTGTGATGACCAAAGGAATTGACTGTGGAAACAAGCTGCAGATATGAGGCTTCTCCACTGGGTAGTGGGTTGTACTTTCCTGACAGGGTGAGGAGCTCAGTGAGCTCAGCTCCTGTGCATTGAGACGAGCCAGTTGAGGTGGTTTGAGCACCTAGCAAGGATGTCCCTTTCCTGGAGGTGTACTCCAGCTGTCTGGGAGGACACTTCAGGGCAGATCCAGCACATGCTGGAGGGACTACGTCTTCCAGTTGGTGCCTTGAAATCGCCCAGGATGGGTTGGAGGAAGTTGCTGAGGAAAAAGATGTCTGGACTGCTCTGCTTGCCTTGTTGCAACCGCGACCCAGATAAGCGTCAAGAAATGGGTGGATGGATAGATGTGCACAAAAAAGTCTGCTCCATGATTGAGCACAACAGTAAAGGAAATGGAGAAGAATGCACACCATCATGGATCTGATGGTACACAGTGAGAGCTGCTCCCTGTTGTTGGCCCCTGGCACCGTTCTGCAGTCATCAGTGCACAGCTGGTAAGACTTCTTTCTGCAGCTGGCTGAGTAGCTCTGCACAAACAACATGATGGCCAGAGATGCTGTGTACCCAAGAGACTTTCTTTCTGCTCCAAGTTAGGGGGAAATTATTTGTCATCAATCGATGGCTTTCTGACCTTCTCCTTGACCCTCGAAATCCATTGACCTTTCTTGTGTTATCAAAACTCTCAGAATATTGAAGGCATGGACAATTGGTGCAAATGATTATCTTATTAAAATTCCTTTTTAGACGGGGACCAACTTCTTGGTCTATGAGTTACAGTGGTCTCAGGCCTTACACTTATCTGCAAAGTAAACTTGCAATATCTGAAACTGGAGCAGCAGCAAAGTCAACTAGTGATAAATCAAGTTAACAGCGTTTGCAAAACAACCAAAATATTGTCACACAAGTTACTACCTCACCTATTAATAAGATACATAACCTTGACCCAGTTGAAAAGTGCTAAATCACTACCACCTCCAGGGGTGCTGTTCTGTAGCTGACCCTGCACTCTGACCTCCCTATGGAGGATGACAAGAAAAAAAAACAAAGATACCAAGCTATGGTAAACTATCTTAAGCCAGCTGAGGTCACGTTAGACTTTCTGCTAAAAACATCTCTCAGCTCTCAAGCAAGCAAATGTTCACTAAAGGTGGAAATACACTAGAGGAGAATCTGGCCAATTTCAGCCAGATTTCCCTCCTTGCGAGAATCGGTCCGGCTCCCTGGTCTAAGGCTTCATCAGGACCGAGTATCAGCAAGGATCATCTGGTAGTGTGAAGCATTACAGACTAAATCTGATCCCTCGCAAGCTGATCGGAGGCACCCCGATGATATCAAACATGTTTGATATTTACGCTTCAAAATCGGTGCAGGTCTTGTATTGTGTGGGTAAGAGTTCAAATCAAATCACATTTATTTGTATAGCCCTTCATCACCGTTACAGTCTCTAAGGGCTTCACAGTGCCCAACATGTGAAAACAATAAATGGTTAGTACACGACATCCCCCAGCCTTGGACCCTCAACAGAGGACAAGGAAAAACTCCCAAAAAAAACCTTTTCGGGAAAAATGGAAGAAACCTCGGGAGGGACTTCTCAGAGAGGGATCCCCCTACCAGGAGGGTCGGGCTGCAATAGATGCTGAGTTTGGGCAAGCAGCGTGCAGAGTGCATAAAAGTTTATTATGGTGGGACATCCAGATCTGATGTGGGGCATCACAGCAAACGGCAGCTCAGTCAGCGTCATTGCAGGACTAGGGGACGCAGGCACCGACACTGCCCAGTCTGCCTCCATTGTTGTTTTGATTAAATTCACAAATTCACATTGGTTTGCGTGAGTTCCTACAAGATCGGTGAGCATCATATCCCCCGGAACATCATCTGGTTCATAAGTAGGAAATTCACATAGATGAGGTAGGTCTCTTAGGTAACTATTTACATAACTTTGCTGTAGCTAGGTTGAATGTTTTCATGCTGTTTGGCACCACCAGCTGACTCTCCACTGTTTAATGTTGTAGATTCAGACGTTTTTTCTGCTTGTGGCATGGAAAGTAAAATGAAAACAATCGCAGGGCTGTGAAATAATTCTTCAATAATTCATTCTCCGAGAATATTTGGACCTTATAAAAAGAGATCAACGAGGCTGTTGTCTAAATTGCACGTGCTTTAAAATAAAAACACCTAACAGTAAATTGTAATTATCACCATCATAAATCAGCTCTGTTACAATTGTGCTTACAATCTGGGAGGTCGATGCGAGCCATGCCAAGGTGGACGGCTATACGGTAAGTGAGTATTAGAATCACAGTTTTCCATTAAGCAGAGCAAGCAAACAGTTTACAGCAGAGCCCCAATCCTTCAACTGGCTGTCAGTTATAATCGTTATTGCATTTCAGTTATGTCCAAGTCATTTTCTCTGAATGCGCAATATTATATACTTGCTAATATTATATCTTCTATTATGTAGGATGTAAATCAACGTAATGTCTTTCACTGAGTCAATCTGTCAAGCCCAGGAGAGCCCTAGAGCTCCGGAGGTGTTTATTAACCATTATTAACAAACCCAGCTCTGAGAGAGAGCGAGAGAACAGATGAAACAATTTCAGAATAAGAGAACACATGGAAATAATTACAAAATGACAAAGAAAGGAGGAGAGAGAGAGAAATAAAAAGGCACAGAGACAGAAAGAAGAGAATTAAAAATATAGCAAGTGATACAAGGGAATAATTGCACAGAGCAGAGGGAGAAACAGTGAGAGAAAGAAAGAGAGGAGTTCTACTCTAGTCCTGAAACGAGTCCCTCTTTGATCATTGGCTGTGCTCAAGAGTTTAATAATATCCAAAGTGAGTTTGGGAATTGTGGGAATTACATTCCTACCAGTGACGATCCAATGGATGCGATGGGACCCTTAAAGACCCCGTTGTTAATTCAGACCTAAATAAATTTCTCGTCCTTCAGTAGAACGAGATAAGAGTTTATTTATTCATTTATTCTTCACAAGTCCCAGATCCTTTAAGGAGAAAGCTGCACTGCAATAAATATATATAGAAAGCTATCTTTATAGAAATATCATATAATTATATTGGCACTTTTTGATGTTTTATTTGTGGAGTTTCTTTTGTCAAACTTGTCATGAGAGCAAAAACGCAATATACATACAGTCAATAAGCAACGGGATCTGTGAGGTATTTAGGCCTCGTGTTTCTGTGGGTGTATACTTCAAGAATCCAATGATCAATGTGTTTGACAGCCCTTTATTGATACACACACACTCCAAAGATTATTGATGGAAGCATCTTCAGTCCAGGAAGTTAACTGTGATATTGAAACCTGAAATTGATTGAAGTGATTACCTACATTTCAGTAAATAAGCATCATTCACGCTGAAGCAATACAATAATATCCGTATTGACGACTGACTGACTATATTTACTCCAGTTTTTTCATCCAGTCTTCCAGGGACGTGATGTATATATCTGAGGCCGTAGCATGACAGTCCCACATCCCAGCTGCATGGATACACACAGGGAGGCGGGGCTGCTACATACTACTGCATCACAACTTATAGCAAAAACTATTTCAAAAAAGTTTAAAACCATTTGCACGAGTTCAGACGTTCCAGCTGTATTTACACTATTTTCATTTACTGGAGGAAGAGACTCCTGACAGAGACCTCATTGTTGTGTAAAGAAGGAAGGCTGGACTTCAACTCCAGCTGTGGTCTGCTACCCACAAAGGTGTTTTCATGGCAAAATAAATGTCTTATATATATTACGGTTACTTTTCATAACTATAACTACAAACTATAGATACGGGAATAGGCTGGTCTTGTCTCCCTCCGTTCAGTATGTCTCAAGATGCACATTTCTCTTGGCACATTTAGTTTGACGGTAGGCTGTAGCGCGTGTGTGTGTGTGTGTGTGTGTGTGTGTGTGTTTCCAGCTGAGCAATGAAAGGCAGAGAGGCCCTGTTACTGTCACACAGAGAGATGACTTTTCTGCTTCACTTAATATGTGGATCTTAGACTGCACAAATTGACAATGGAGGTTACAGCACACAGTGTACATCTCCCTTCATACTCACACACACATGCACACACACTCTTTTTAGTATAAATACACACAAGCAGTCACGCTCAATTCCGCACATACATACACACACACACACACACACTCTCCAACTGAAATATATCCAAGTACTCACACTTAATAGGGAGTGCGCACACATGCACACACATACATACAGTACACACACACACAAATGCGGCACATGCTGTGTCGTGTGAATTTTGGAATAGAGGCACGGCTGGATGGCAGCCAGCATATCGCCGTGGAAACCCAGCGAGTGATGGTGGTGCATTTACATATTTATTATTTCATTTCAGCTCCACAATTCCCGCTTCCCACAAACTTGCTTTCACTTATGCACAAACACACACACACACACACACATAGAGAGAGAAAGACTGCTTTCTCAAAAATATGCAACATCCAAATCATCAAGTGCAGTCCGGGGAAAAAAAAAGAAAGACTTCATTGAGTTCTGAGGACAGGATAAGATGCAGGAGGGAAAAATGCAAACCACAAACAGAAAGTAGGCCAAATATTGGCTCAATTTGAACCATAGCATAAAGGATTTAGTTGGTGGCCAGATAGGGGACACGGTGAAAGGCCAAAGTACTGGGACAGTTAGCTTCTGCTGTTGCCTCATCCAGAGTCTATTATGGATTTAACATCAAAAGAGTTTGAAAAGTATGCACTGCCGGCTTTGGATTATCGGCCTTTATATTGAATACACACTCAAACAATAACAGCAGCAGAAAGGGAAACTTTATCCCACTTTCCCAACACTTTTAACTTTATATAACTGCGTTAGAGAAGCAGGCTCGTGACAGGAAGATCATCGGTTTGAATCCCAGATTGGGTGGGAAAAGTGAACGTTATGTGTTTTGTAGGTGAACACTTTCCCCTCTCTCAGCAACTCCCTTTCTGCCGTCAGCAGCTACTGCCATGGTGCTCTTGACTAAGGCGCTGCAGTGGAGTGGCTGTGCTAGGCAGCTCTCAGGTGGGAATTGGGAACTGTGCGACTTGAAGAAGTACACTGCTGCTGAAAAAAAAAAAAAGAGTTAACTTGCCCAGCCAACTTTCCTTCGGTAAATGAAGATTAACAATAGCCTCCTCACTTATATGTCTATAGCTGTTCTGCACCATTAGCTGTAGCTGATCTCCTCCCTTCTTTCCTTTGTTCCCTTCATTTAAAGCAGTTAGATTTAGATTTAACTATTTCAACTTTGGCTGAACTTAATTTCCCCCTACTTTGCTTTCTTTTAATCTTAGGATATAAACAGCAAATTCCTCACTTCTGTCTACAATTGTACTGCAACACTGGGGATGGGGAAATATCAAGGAAGTCCCCCAGTCATCCCTCTGAACTTTTTTATACTATTTCACTGGGGTTGTGAAATAAGTACCATGGCTTGCTGAATAGCTCTTGAAAACCTGGCTCCTGCTCGAACCCATCTCTGATGTCTGGTATGGTGTTGATTGAGATGCTTTGTGCTCGACAGGCATCACCAAGCTTGCTGAGGTGCAGCGCCTAGTGATGTAGCTCCTCGTCTTTGGCGGAGATTCCAGCTACTTTTGCTTGATGTGCGCTATCATCACAGTCTCCATGTTTCTCTCATATTGAGACTTTCGAGAAACTAGCTAGTTAGCTAGCTAACTGTGGTCTGTGCAGGCAATGCTTTCTTTTTTTTGACTGATGGCTGTTTCGACAGACCTGTTATTAGCTTGGCTAATCCAATTAAAATCACGTCTGCAACAGTATAAGTAAAATATTCTCTCAAATGACTGAAATGAAATTACATCTCAGTGATTCCAAAATCACACACTAGATCCAGAAATGTCACAAACAAAATGTATGTTCTCCAATTCTTGCAAGAGTGAAGCAGTCATGCAGCAAGCATGCAGGAAAAAGTGCATCTTCAGTTGAGTCTATGGTTGTACTCAGAGTCTGTACTCAGCCCACAGGCACTTGTTCTTAGCCATTTAGCTAAGTTCAGCTTTTAAAAGCCCATCTGTTAAAATGTTTGACTGATACTCTGTTAGCTTTGACAGAAGATCTATCACACTTTTCTACCTGGGAAGAGCTGCAGGTGCGATGTTGT
This sequence comes from Monocentris japonica, assembly GCA_900323365.1. NCBI lineage: Eukaryota > Metazoa > Chordata > Actinopteri > Trachichthyiformes > Monocentridae > Monocentris > Monocentris japonica. The sequence goes on along the minus strand of OOFE01022278.1, from coordinate 25,315 downwards.
GTTTCTCTTTCTTTCTGCCTGTCTCTCTCGCTCTTCCCACTCTCTCTTCTCTCTCTCTCCTGAAGTTGGCAGGAGATCGATTTCCTTCCTGACGCGAAGTGTTCAGATGACTGATGCTCAGAACAGCACAGAGCACGGCGTTCCCATCAGTTCTAGCACCAAAGCACTGTCGGCAGAATCCTAAGAACTGCAGCCTCAGAACTGATGAGGCAGCAGATAAGACGACGGCTGAGGAGAGAACCACTAGGAGCAGGCCAAGCAGGGGAGGAGTGACGAGGAAAAATTAGAAAAGAGGAGGCTCCAGATTATTCACAGCCTATCAGCTTTGTTAGATATTACATCATGGACCGGACCGAGATGATGCGGGCATGATTTGTGACCAGAGCCAGATTCAAACCAAAGAGAAGGTTGCTTCCTTCCTCCTTTGCTTCCTTACTTCTTTCCTTCCATGGTCACAAAAGATCTACCTACACAGAACTATATAAACTGCAACTACAACTTAGTTTTCCCTTAACTTAATTGTTGCTTTAGTGGCAATGCAACATGCCTCTAGCATCGCTAGAACCCCAAATACGATTTTTTAAAGAGCAGACAAGCAGTAAGCAGTATTTGGGAGAAACTTTGAAAATCCATAGAGCACTGTGGGGAAAAAAGAAAGAAGCTGTTTTGGAAATCTGCTCATTCATTGTAAGCTGCATCAGATAAAAATATTAAAAGGGACTGCTCAACTCAGGGAACTTACAGGGTCAATAAAAAACGCTTGATAAAAGAGGTCAAGGTTTTTTCTCTAGAATCGCTCACTTTGGTGCTCTGTGGAGAACAGAAAACAAGGAGTAAAAGAGGAGGTACAAGTGGAGTGCCCCTTTATTATGGGGGCGGCAGGTTGGCCTCGCGGTTAGAGAGACCGACCCATCACCAGAGGGCGCACTCCAGCTGCGAGCTGGTGATTGATAAATGACTGGTGCCACAGCTACGGTGCCCACCAACACCGCCAAAGTGCCCCTGAGCAAGGCACCCAACCCCCAACTGCCCCAGGCATGCCGTCCGATAGCTGACGCCTGCGCTGTCCTCTGACCTGAAAAAGTGCATGTGTGTGGGGTGATGTGTGTGTATATCTAGTCAGAGGTGTGCGAAGAAAGAAATTCACTGCATGTGTACATGTGTTAGTGCCAAATAAAGTTGATTCTTAAGTTTGATCTTATACATATGGGCACATTTCATATTTTACACAGGAAGTTTCAAACGCCTGCTCAAAATACAATGACTTAACTCTCTTTGTCCTGCATCCCTCTCCTTCCCATCCCACCTAAACATGCTCCATCCTCCCTTTCTAGTCCCTCCCTTTCTTCCATCCCTCTCCTACCGATACTCCCTATCCCTGTCTCCTCTCTCTGTTATGGCCACTCAGCCATTTCCCTCACTTTCCCCTGAGTTGTATTCTGTCTGTTACTGTCTTCCTGTTGCTGTGTGTATCTCTCCCTCTCTCCCTGCAGGTTGGTGGGCGTGTCCCTGAGGGCCGATCTACACAGCTGATTCCAATCCATCATCTCCCCTGTGTATATCAGCTCTGCACTCACACATGCTCATTGCTTGCTTGTCTTGTATGCCTTGTATATCTTGACTTCTTAGCTCAGTGCCAGTATAGTAAGCTGTCTGTATTTATTCTGTTGATGCGTTGCATCTTATTTACTCTCAGTAAAACCTTGTTCTTTCCTGAGAACCTCTGCCTCCATACTCTGTCTGCTTCTAGGTCCACCTGCAATCTAATCCTGATACTCTCTCCCTGTCAGTGATTTTATCGATTGTAGTATTTTTGTGATGGTGTGCAGTTAACAGCAAGAGCTCACTGTTTATTGTGTGTGTGTGTGTGAGAGCGAGAGAGCGCGAGTGTATGTGTTCGTATGCCGCTCATTGCAATGTGTGGAGGTGGCTGTGACTGACTGATTAGACCCTTTAGCAAGCGCACCCACCTCTCCCCAGCCATCCTTCACATTGA
>OOFE01022278.1:12934-23294 GCA_900323365.1 Monocentris japonica | reverse complement strand
TATGAGTGTGCGCATTGATGTGTGTGTGTGTGTTCCCATTTATGTGCATCTGTGAGTGTTTCCAGGTGTTTGCTGTGTCTGTGTATCTGCATGTTTTTGCCAACCTGCTTGCGCATGAGTATGTGTGAACATAAGATGCGGGAGTGTGTGTCTTTTAGAATATGGCTTCCACTGTCATCACTCACTTGGTTTCAGCGCGACAGCTAGGTGAGTGTGTTAATGTCAGGCTAACGACTACCACTAGACGCAGCAACCTGCAGTGTAGCGATGACAGTTGCTGTAGAAATGTTATTTACAGTTGTTGGCTGGTTCCATCAGAGTGTAAAATATGGGACGTTTGGGCCTAAGGAGGTAGTACTCATGATGTCATGATCAGGAAAGCTGACGTGGACACTAGGTTTGACTGACTGGGTTTTAGAGGCAGATACTGCTATTGTATTGAAGCTGCTGACCCCCAACAAATATGTATTATATTCAAAAATACTGCTCCCAAAAGTATCTTGATAAAAATTACATTTAATTTTCTTTACTCTAGTCAAATACAAATTACAAAATACTCAAAAGTAATTAAATACATATTTCAAATACATTTAATTGAGAAATGAGATCATGTAAAATAACAATGTTCAGTGAATGGACTATTTGAGTAATGATCAAGCGTCAGATTGGTTTTAGTTCTGCTGACAATGGTAGATTTATCTGTTAGGGTGTCATTTCCATGACAGTTTGGATTATTGAAATGTGTGTGTTGGGTTGTTAGTGTACCTGGAGAATTTTTTTTGTCACATTTCCAAAGTGACAGAAGCCTCCTGCATGGCCTGATAACATTTTGTCTAACACACACACACACACACACATTCCCTTTTCACATAGACAAAAGCACTCACACTGAATTACACAAACACACACTGTCTGGGGAGTGGAAAAAAAAACTGCATAGCCATCTTTGTGAAATGGCAAGCAACACTTTTTTTTTTCACTCCATAAGGAGACAACAACAATAAGTCAGGTAGCAGGATCACACATAGTTAAGTCCTGTGTGAATTTGAGAATCAAATCAGCATCTGATCCCATGAGCATCTGACCACTGGAGGCAGAAAAGCTCCCATTGACTTTGACCTGCATTATTGTCATGTGTCTGTGTGGATGCATAACAATACTCTGATATAGAGAAATGAAATTCACAACTCCAGCCTGTTCCTGTGTAAAATAACTGCCTTTAACTACATCCAGAGCTAATAGAGTATTTTTACTTTCAAGAGTCGCTCTATGTAGCATTCTGTTACTTGCTGATGTGGATTCTGATGTTAAGGTCTATTTAAGTCCAAGGTTTTATCTGGGATAAAAATGTTACAAATCAGCATTTATATGCCTCGTCCTATTGCACGGTGACTGTCTGCAGCCTCCGTTTCAGATGATGAAAATAATAGTTGAAATAGTTCTCTTGACAGGCAATCCTCTCTAGAAAACCTTTCTAGCATCTTAACATGTTTTTGTTGTCACAGGTCATGTGTTTCATTGTGCCAGAGAATTGTACTACAAGCAGACAGATAAAAAGGATTAACAGATGTGAGACGGTGAGAGAGAATGGAAAGTGTGTGTGTTTGGATTTTACATAGAAGCCAACAGAAGAAATCCTCTGTTTCCACTTTTCTACTCCTTTTGTCTTTCCCTCTCTCAGTAGGCTTCTCCTTTTGTACCAAAAACTCCTTCTCCTCCTAGTTTTGTCATGACATTTTGAACACCATCCCCTCATTCCTATCAGAGTACAGTTCATTTCTCTGCCGTGAAAGCATATTGCATCAGTATATCTGACATTCTGACTTACAGGGAACCAAACAACGGTTTCACACTTTCTCTCTGCTGACAAAATTTTTTCACCTCCCACACTATTGATTTGCCCCCTCGCCGTGCCGAACACACCATTTTGACTTTTAATTAATGGCGTTGCTCTTGCTCACCATGTTTATACGCCCTATTAGTATTCTATCGCTGTTGGCTGTTTCATACCTATTGCAACCTGCAACCTTGCAAATTCTACTCTTTATTGTATGTATAATTTTAGTGTAAATTAGCAAATAACTTCTGGAATATGCTGCAACACGTCAGTGGAACATGCCAAACTTTGCACAAAATAATTAAATAAATACACATTCATTCATAAAAACAGCCAAATGCACATTTTTCTTTGAAGCAAACAATAGACACATAATTCTGTGGCAAAGCACACTGATATTGCCTCTGATGCAAAACACTATTTCTATGGTGCTGAAATGATAATACTGAGACACACATCACTTTGATATCTGTGAAATGAAAGAGGCAGAGAATCCGTTTGATAAGGCTCTCACTGTTTTGTTCTTCTTCATTTAGCGATGGATTTTCCACTGCTTTGTCTGTGAAGGCACATGCATGCCGTCACTTCTCATTGTCTCATTTTATCGCCCTCTGAAAAGTGGCTTTTGCAGTACGCCTGTGTTGCACAATGTGTATCGTTTTACGATCTACACTTAAGTAGACTTTGAGCTCAGCAGAACCATGCATGCAAGAAGCCACTCAGCAATGCAGAGGCTGTTAGAGGAATCGTGCAAAAGAAGAATTCCCAAAAGGGAATCACACTCACGAATGACTTCTTATTTTTTGTCTTCAGTTTTGACAATGCTGATGAACAAAAATTGTTTCTCAACTCAAAGGGAACTAAAAAACAGATCAAGCAACCAGGCAAAACAAGAGCTTCATAGGAGCTTTGTGAACATGAATATGAACAGATTGTTGCACTTGCACAGTCCAGTGTTTTCTCTGATGCGTGCTACGTTTAATTATATAATCTGCACACAAGATGACTGTGCTGCTCAAGCCTATCAGATATAAACAGAGAAAAAACAGCCAAAGAAGTCTGGAACTTGGTGCCATGGTAAGCTCCATGGTTTATCTGGTTCCCAAAACGAAGCATCAACAGATGTGACCGGAAAGCCCTCCCTGTTTCAACAGTCAACCAATCATACTTTATGCAACAAGCCATAGTCCAGTACACAGGCAATGTGAAGTTAACATTTTTGAGAGGTGCACATAGCTTTCGGAGAGAGGCTCTGCGACCTACGGATACCCACGGATGCACCCCCAGTGTCTAGCTCTCTTAAATTGGCCTTAAGTCTGCTCAGCCAAAAGCATGCCTGTCAGTAAGGGGCTGTGAGAGTGGCTACAGAGAGCCGCAAACAAATAGCTTGCAAATGACACCACTACAGATGACGATGGCTAATCAAAGGAGACACAAACCGAAGGGTACTTTACTACAGCTGACCCCATCAGGACTCATCATCTAAATGGAGACAAGGAGCTGATAAAGCTGACATGAGAAATGAAGCCTCTTGCCATGGGAGCCATGTTCATGAACACAGAGAGGTACGTCTTGTCATTTGAGGACCCAACAGACTTGTGTGTCCCAACCCCTAGTGTAAGAAACAGTGCAGTACACTAAGCCTTGCAAAAAACTAATACCTTTCACTCACACACCTGATTAATCCTCTACTGAAGAATCTGGCAGTAAAATAAGCTGTATTGTGTTCAAGAGTGTGTGTGTGTGTGTGTGTGTGTGTTAGATCAGAGTATCAAATAAAGCAGATTTAGGCGGTACAGAGGTTTAGGTTAGAGGCCATTAATAGATCTTTGATCATCCAAAAACAATAGCGTCTGTGTGTTTCTTTCTATCACATATTAAATACTGGTCTATCTTCAGGCCAAGGAAACTATTTGAAGCTCTTCAGATAAAGAGGAAGCAGATGTGTAAAAAAAAAAAACCTGTAAAAAAGCCTGTATCAAAAACCTAAAACAAAAGCAAACAGACAGACGAACACTTTAGGTAAGGCTCATTGGATGTTTTGTTATTGAAGCCAAACATCGAGGAAGAAGAGGGAAGGATGATTGAGGAAGGGGAAGGAAGGAGGATGATGAAGAGAGAGGAAAGTTGACCAGGAGGGATGGGTGGGAAGAGATGGAAAATGCAGAAGCAGAGAAGGAGGAGATAATAGAAAACAAGGAGAGGAGTGAAGATGAGTAGCGGATGGAAGGATAAGAAAACCGGAGGAAGAAAGAGATGAAAGGGCAGAACAAGATGGAAAGATTTGAAAAAAGGAAAATCAGGATGGAAGAGAAGAGGAAATGAGAATGGCAAATAGGAACAAAGGAAGGAGGGATGAAGTGAAATCAAACCAGCGACCATCATCACTAGAACATTTCGGCTACTCTAGTTCAGTACATCTCCACACATGGAGCCATCCCAGAGAGGAAAGAGGAAGATGAGGACACACCCTGATGAAACGCTATTGTAAACATTTAAAAGTTGTTCAATTTTAAACGTTTTCATGATTGGACTTTCATTCACCAGCTCGCCAGAAAAAACGATTCAAACTAATTTTCCAGGAGTGCTTACTTTACGTTGACGTAGAGCCTCCGTAATAGATCGGCCAGAGACTTACAATGCAAGTTGGAAGTTGGACTGCACGAAGACTAAAATGGCTCCCTTTCAATTTCCTTTGAAGAAATTGGTGTCCAAAGGTTATGTTAAGCTGATTGAGTACTCCCAGAACACTGCGACATGAAGTAGATTCAATAAAATGGATCTGTTATTTTGCCTTGTGAGCCAGTTATCATCTGGCCCATTTCTTCCTGACAATGTTCACCTGGGGGTGTCACCATCTCCTATTGTGCTGAACAGTCAAAGCCAGTCCCATCGACATGACGTCTTATGTATGTGCTGGTTGTCATGGCAATCAATCAATCGTGACCGCTTTGTAGCTTCTGACTACACTGTAGGCAGTGAGAGCATTTTGCTAATTTTGGTCAATGGATCTTTGCCATGTCTAAGGTGTATAAAGTAGAGTCTCTAACTGCTGTGAAGAAAACTGTATCTGACAGACTGGACACTCAAGTACTGGTAATTCCTCAAGTTTCCAATTGATCATTTTGGATTTGTTCGTTTGTGTTTTTTTTTTTTTGGTACAGTTGTCTTTCACACATCTCCAGAACTGGACATTAGAATAAAATACAATGTAGGTTACACTGAGGAAGCCCATCAACACTGGAAATTGTCACAGGGAGCATACACCATCAAAACCCTTAATTCCAAATGGGTGATTAATGTTAGAGCTATCGTCATCGACAACATCTACTGTGATGGACACTCGGCTTAGTGTGACAGAACTAGAAGGAAGTTAACTTCAATTCTTCAGTTTCAGTCTTTTATTGACATTTCTGTATTTTGAAGTATAACAAAAAGTGCAAGTAGCAGAAAAGCACATCAAGATGATAGTAGGTGAAGTATTAACTCCATCTCAACTCCATCTTTTTTATACAAATTGTATACAAAAGTTCAACATTATCTGTCAGCTGAGTTGATAACCTTTTCACTGCCCTGTCTGCTGTCAGTTCCTTAATGCAACATCTTTCCTGCTTTTTATTTTCTAAGTTGAGAATACTGCATACTGCATTTTTCACAGTGGAGCTACACTTGGCATGTTAGAGAGACATCGATACTCAGTGTTTTATCTGCGTGTTTTGCAGGAGATGCAGCTGATGGGATTTGTTGCTGGTCTGTTGTCGTTTTGTTGTTGAATGATGAGATGAGTCAATAATCCCTTTTTTGGCTTCAGGTACAGACATGGACTGAACTGGAGCTATGAGAAACAGCCCTCGCCTAATGCTTCAACGGCAGATGCAATTGTTACCCAGGCGTCATTCTTTTTCCAATTGTCCTTAAAGGAGGCATTACCGGGCTCGTCTGGTTCTGTGTTCTTCTCCACTCAACAATCAGTTTCACCTCATCCATGTTGGTCGACAGCACAAAGGAAATGCCCCCATCTGTTGGGGGCCTCAAAGATAAAAGGTCATCAAAGGGTTATCCCTGCCAATAAAATGATCCAGGGTCATCCACGAGTGTTTCAATAATCTACTTAAAATATACATGTTAACGGGTACACTTCACAATTCATGTGCTTTTATAGAGCATTTTTGTTAAAGCCTCACAAAAGTGTTTCTATACAGCATTGTTATGTAAAAGAGTTGTGCACATGTGCTAAGAGGAAAATAAACTGACCACTCATATTGAAGGAAAAAATAGAACTCCAGCGGGCGGCTACTGACGCCCACTAGCTACATATCAATCAAAGCAGCCCCAACGATGTAACTCTTAACCTTTCAGGTCATGACTTCACCTCTAGACTTAAGAGTTACAAAATAATATGCTTAACAAATACAGCAAAGATTGTGGAGCTTCTCACAAAAGGAGAGCTGTAAACATGACTGACAATGCACCTGCTGAACAAATCAAGGAACACATTCTGAGGACAATGTAAACCAAATCAAGGATTTATACTATAGCATTTGTGAGCAGATCACATGATGGCCATTTCATTCATGCTCTTGGAATTCAACCTTCAAGTATTTCTAGTACTAATCTACTCTACCGCCACAAAGCATGTGGAGAGGGAGGGAGCCCAGACAGATATTTCATATTTTGTTAACAGTATCTTGGCATACACATTTCAAAAGGCTATGCGAAATGAGAACAATAACAGCCTGTGCAGTGCAGAAGTAAAAGCAATTGAAATAGCAAATCAAGTCCCTACAGGAGACGGTGGGGGTTCGAGGGGTGGAGGATGGCATAGAAGCAGCTACTGGCAAAAGCAGTAAGCAGCATTTATGGGAGAGATGTTGCCACAGTTTTAAAAACATGTAACATGTAGCAGAGCGGCGATGCTGGGATGATTTCACTTGGTTTATCCTCAACACCTGTGAAAGATTCACTTGCTTCATAGGTTTTGGTTTCACAACTCCAACTGCACTGTGTTTGTTTTGTATGTTTCCTCATCTGAGTTTTATCTACTTTGATTTGACGCAGACAAAACAACACTGAGCAGTGCAGACATTTAAGAGAACAGAGGCACAGAGGGGATTGACGGCATGCGTAGACCTGCTGCCACCGGAGCAGCAGACTGACGTGGGCAAAAAGGCTGACGCGACTTAATTCACCTTCTGCTCCAGGGAAGATGAAGAAATGACAGATTTGAGCATTGCTGCCACATCCTCAAAACCTTCAACTCCACTACCAGCCTATTCCATAGGATTTGACTGAGTTCATCATTTGCACACGCGCGCACACACACACGTTTGTTATTCAAAACAACAAATCCATACAGTGGATTCACCACATGGCTGTTGAAGATAGAGCTCCCACACACCACCTCAGTAGTGAAAAACTAAACCAGCCAATCCTTGATTATGACATTGGTAAATCGCTCCCCTGTCAACCACACATGCAGAGGGAATTGATTGTCCTGGCCCAGACAGCTCAGTCAGTAGAGCATGAGACTCTCAGGGTCGTGGGTTCGATTCCCGCGTAGTGTAAACTGTAACTTGTAAGTCGCTTTGGATAAAAGCGTCTGCTAAATGACTGTAATGTCCTGAGTCCTTACCAGCTGCTTTGAAGCCCTTTTGATGTTGTCCTCCATCACATCACACACGCACATACAAGCAAATGTAAGTGAGTTTTTCAAAACAAATAGTGTCACATACTCATTCTGAAATGATTGACAGCTCAAAATTAAAGCAAATGATTGGACTTTTTAGTGGGAAACTTCAGGCCTTGATTGAGCGGACTCTCTTTATGAAATGATGAACTTCACATAATGTTTTTCACCCAAAATGGAAGTAGGGTTTTGCAAATGAACCTGCAAATGAACCTCAAATGTCTGACATCCAATTCAATTTCTTGTAGATGGGCATTCAGCCCATTCCACAGTTGCACTGGTATGTGAATGTGATGTATGCAGGCACACTTTTGTAATCTGCATCACCTAATTGCACCCCCTTGGGTTACTGTTGAAAGATGAAACCCAGTCCGGGGACTTCATTTGTGTTTGCCACTACATCAGTGATTATTTGTTAATGTAAATGTTTTTTAAGGTTTGGAATGGATGGTCCTTGTGAAGCCTTCCTTGTATTTAATGCATTATGGAACCGTGCAACAAAGATGCAGGGTGCAGCAGTATTTTAGTTGGAGGTGATAGACTGAGAAAGAAACAGTTAAAATACACTGTGAAAAGCTGCAGGAGACTGAAGGGCCTTGTTTTCAAGTTTGACAATACGAATGTGAAAATTACTCTTCCAACATGATTTCTTTTCAGACACTATTTTTTTCAATTAGCTCATTTAATCACAGATCTGTGTGAAGTGAGGTTATATTATATGAATTAGCAGTGATGTGGCAGGTTAATTATTGCACTTTCATTTTAAATGCAATTCAGATCTTCAGTTTGACATCTGATAGATATCATGGAGCTCAGACAGTCAACATGAACAGATTAGAGTCATTACGAATACGATCAAACATTGGATGCAGTAATTTCACTTTTGAGACAAGAAGCTTTGAATAGTTCAAGTTTCTGGTCTTGTCCATCAGTGTGTTTGGTTATATTTGTTTGCACATGTGCATTTGAACGTTCATATAAATATACCACCCATAGCAAAGCAAAATGTAAGAAGAGAAGAGATCTCCTATTTCTACCTTCTATGTCTCCTAGACACAAATGACACTAAGATGAGACTAAAGGCATTTTCTCCTGCTTCTCAAATTCAACTCAGGAGAAAAAAAACAATCACATATCAGCTCATGTTGATCACGACAACAGATCTCCACATGATCTGAAATAAGTCATTTAACTATATGAACCATATGAAACCATGAGATCAGAGAAAGATCTCAAAGAAAAACTATTGCATTTTCCTGTTGAAGCCACGAGGCCAACAGCCATATAGTAGGAGCTGATGACCATTATATATGTCACATGGTAGCATCTTCACATTGATCTCAGAAAGTCTCCAGAATCATTTCTCTCCTCGTTGCTCCTCAGGGGTTTTAGGAAAAACATTTCAGATAAAGGTGATCACAAAATGATACAGAATTCAGATCTCCCTTATTTCTAAGTAGATGAAGAAAATACTTTTTCCTCTGGACAGCTACAATGTTTTGGCTAACTCAACCTGTTAACATCTAACAGGTCCTCCAGCAATCTAAAGCAGGAGACACATGAGACTCTGCCTCCCAAGGACCATCACGTAGCCTGTGGAAAGATTTCAGAACCTTAGACATCAGAACATCAGAAGAAAATGGCAGCAGGTGAGGCCATTTTAACCAGCACTTTCATGCACGACTGCCTCAGGTTTGGAGAGGAGACACAGCTGCCTCTCATTACTTGTTAACACATAAACCTGATGACTCCCCTTCTGAGTAGTTGGTTGGAGCTGTCAGTGCAGTAAATGGCCGTTCCACATACAATGAAATTCTGGATTGATGAATGATTATGCAGGTATTGAACTTGGAACGGTGATTCAGTTAAACCACTAATCGTCAGTTTTCCCCAATCTGTCTACTGTGGCATGGGGTAGTGCCGGCGGGGCAACACACACACACATGCAAACATTAAGGAAATCTCAACCAAAGAGCTTAACTAGGCTGGTTGAACATGGGGGAATGGGTCAGGTGCCGGGGAGGTCCAGTGCATTCGCGAGGGGGCCAAACCATAGTGAGGGGAAATGGATGAAACATGAAGTTCCAATATGAATTTGTCACTCTTGGTTGTTTGTCTGATTGCAAAACGGAGGTGAGATGTTGGGTGTGTAATCTGTGAACAGACATATGGATCTCAAGAAGCGCAACCTCCTTGCCATTGTCGAAGGAAAGCAAGATCCACCTTCACCGTCAGCTGGTGAACAGTTAGTGGATAATTATGTATTCTGCTGTCTGGAAAAAAAGTTCAAATAGTTTCAACTTTTGACTTACAAAAAAATACGGACTAACGCTTCATAAAAAGATGGACAGCACTCTGTTCCCTCCATCAAGGTATCGGCCCCATTGAGAACTTTGGCTCAGTCCATTTTTGACAGATACAACATCTCTATCTGGCCGTCCCCTTAGGTGTTGTCAGGGGTTGCGTCTGTGGCGAGACGGCATGAGCATTGGCGCGGTGCTGGCTTTGCAGTAGCTCACCTTGGACATCAATCTGGCTCCTTTTTATAGAATGATTGCTGATTGGCTGCAGCTGTCCCAGGCCCACAGGTACGTGTAATTATGTGGCTCTGGCCTCTCCTCCTGGGAAGCAGGGCGGTCATGAGCCGGGTGCTGAACTGGCTCCAGCAGAGCGGACAGCCACGGGCACTCGGCGGTTTGCTGAACCTCTGCCGGTGCCGAGCCCTGCAGCACAGCGTGGGTCCTGCTTCCTGAGGACCCACCGTCAAGTGGCCACTTCAGTCACAGTTCCAGGTTCAATACCTGTATAATTTTTCAATCAAAACTTTACATTTTCAC
>OOFE01022276.1:0-13288 GCA_900323365.1 Monocentris japonica | reverse complement strand
GTCTCCTTCAATATTAGGAGATTGATGAATCCTCGCCCCATTTCTTCTGCTTCAAACACATACTGTATTTTTACTCGCTCGCTTTCCCAAAGCACATTTTGTGATTGGCTTTACTCACAAGCATCAACACTCCTTCCCCTTTAAAACAAACCGAGCCCTTTACCCAGTTGTTTGAATCTCCTTTCAAAGGCTTTTCAACAAATCAGACGGCCATGTTTCATGTTTTGATTCATGTCTGTTCTTCAGATCAGGTTCAGTGCAGCAGCATCTCTATTTCACATTGCATAATTCTCCTCACTCTCTCTCATGCCGTCGACTTTTCTCATGTAAACGTCTATCTTTTGTTTCAATCTTGCTAATGAAGTGAAGGGAACCAGAGTTGTATTTAGCCTCCTACTATCCCATAGTATGTCAGTGTGATTTGCTGCCCAGGGTTTGATCCATAGTGTGTCTCCCTTAAAGCTGAAATGAAACCCTCGTTTCCATTGATATTTGTCACCTAATTTCTTTATCGACAAAAAGAAAGTCTGTTTCAGACGAGTGTAAAGACCTTTTTTGTCGATTTTTTTGAGGAAATTCTATCAAAATGTGCTGTTTCCATTCAGCTCTTCTAATTTGACAAATCATAACTTACTTGGACAGAAACCCAGCTTCTGTCTCTCTAATCCACTCTCACCTCTCCCTGCATTGTGCTCTAAAACTCTCATTCTCTCTCCCACCCTCATAACTCTCCACTCCACCCTCTCTCTCTCTTTGACTTTGACTCTCTCTAAACAGTCCGACAGGCTACACAGCAAATTCTCCCGGTTGCTCTGTGAAGCTCTTTTCACTCGGAGTGTGAATAAATAAACAGTGTGGGGGAAATGAGATGCCGGACGTCTCTCTCTGCTGTTGCTTCATTCAGAGGTGCAGCCCTGTCTCTCCACCTGGCTGTGAAGGTGATATTCACTGTGCTGAGTGGAGAAAATAAAGATGAATGGGGCGAGAGTGTTTGTGTGTGTGTGTGTGTGTGTGTGTGTGTGTGTGTGTGTGTGTGTGCGCACTTAGGAGGCATAGAGAAAATACATCTAACTAAATCATATAACTTTTAGTCTTTTATCTTTTTGCACCTGTCCTGGGTTCACGCCACTGCCAACCGCACCATCATACTGCTGTCTCATGGCTCATTTGAGCTGCAGCGGTAATGCAACGCTAACATGTGATTTCAAACTGATGTTATCCTAAAGTTCAGAGACGCAATTGTGGTCAACGCAGATTGAACTTTTAGTTATACAAACATTTCTTGGAGGAAGAGCTCTGGGGGCAGAAATAACCTCACTGGTTGGGTTAAACCTCAGTGGGCGGAGCCAAAGAACCACAGGTTTTCTGGCAAAGTAACATTAGACTGAAGCCCAGTGAAAAAGACAAGAGAGGTGCTAATATTATGAAGCCTTGTCCTCTTGCTACTACTAAAAAATGCAGTCTAGCCACAACTAAGTTATTTAGGTTTGTCTAGCTGAACTTTCAAGTTAAAACTAGCCTGCTAGCCTATAGCTAACTAGGTAAGCTAGTTAGCCTGCTGACCTTACAACATCATGAATGTCAGTTCAAGTTTACCAGTTACCAGTTTACCAACTAACATGTGCTCTGAAAAACAGTGGTTCTTTGGCTCCACCCACTGAGGTTTAACTCAATCAATGAGATATTTCTGCCTCTAGAGCAGCTCTGCCTCCGAGATACGTTTGTAGATCTAAAACTCCAATCTGTGTGGTCAGCAACAGCTGATGTTTCTCTGACATCCAGCAGCTGGTTTCTCAAGCTGCTTGCAGTATGAGAGCACAATTATGTGGACAATGTATACCTCCCTTCCCCAAGTGACAAAATATGTACTAAACTAAAAATCAGTGCCGGAGTGTGTCTGTAATTTTAGTCCTGTCTGAATCTGCCATGTCAGTAACTTTTACGGACCATGCAGTAAAAAGTCCTGTCTCTTTTACCTCCTGTAATTGACAGACCCAAAGACTGGGGTCCAGTTGCAACTTTCGTTCACTCTTGCAGCCAAGCTGTATTGTTATTGTTCAAGCACATCAACGTCAATTGTTGGAGTTACACATGACACATGGTACATTTTTGGTGTGATGACAATGCATAAATGGAGTAGACATGCCCATCTCTAATTTTGGAAATTTAATTGTGATCTCTTATCCCGTGTCCATTAACACTACAGATCCTGTGTTAACAATTACTTTACACACATTGTCCTGAAAACTAATCCTGTCTTTTCTTTAGTAACACACATTTTCCAAAGCAGGACATTGAAGATGAACTGAACAGCAATGCTGCCATTTGCACATGCAAGTCAATGCGCTTCGCCCCCTGACCCCGGTGTGTTTGTGTTTCAGTCTCTTGTGACATCACGCTGAGAGAAAGCGGGTCGAGCCAACCTGTCCCTAAGAGATAAAGAATAATTATAGTCATCTGTCCTCAATCCAGAGATAGACTAGGAACTGTGTCATTGTCTTATTACCCAAAGGGTTGTCGCTCAAACTCCTCACTCATAACACACCTTAACTGATCTCGCCTCAACGCCGTCTGACAGACAGACAAACAGTCTGACTGATAGATGGAGAAAATAGGGGCACTAGATGAACCTGAGGCGAAGGGGGCAACATACGTTTCTCATTGTGACATCATATTAGGGACCAATTATTAGTAGTAGCAGTAGTGTGTTAGTAGTATTAGTAGAAACAGCATCAGTAGTAGGAGTAGCAGCAGTAGTGGTAGTAGTACTAGTAGTAGTAGAAGTATTAGTAGTGGTAGTAGTAGTAGTAGTAGTAGTGGTAGTAGTAGTACTAGTAGTAGTGGTAGAAGTAGTGGTAGTGGTGGTAGTAATAGTAGTAGTAGATGTAACAGTAGTGGTAGTAGAAGTAGTAGTAGTGGTGGTAGTAATAGTAGTAGTAGTAGTAGAAGCAACAGTAGTGGTAGAAGTAGTAGTAGTGATAGTAATAGTAGTAGTGGTAGTAGCAGTAGTAGTGGTGGTGGTAGTAATAGTAGTAGTAGATGTAACAGTAGTGGTAGTAGAAGTAGTAGTAGTGGTGGTAGTAATAGTAGTAGTAGTAGTAGAAGCAACAGTAGTGGTAGAAGTAGTAGTAGTGATAGTAATAGTAGTAGTGGTAGTAGCAGTAGTAGTAGTAGAAGTAGTAGTAGTGGTAGAAGTAGTGGTAGTGGTGGTAGTAATAGTAGTAGTAGATGTAACAGTAGTGGTAGTAGAAGTAGTAGTAGTGGTGGTAGTAATAGTAGTAGTAGAAGCAACAGTAGCAGTAGTGGTAGTAGTAGTAGTAGTAGTTGTAGTAGTAGTAGTAGGAGGAGTATTAGTAGTGGTAGTAGTAGTGGTAGTAGTAGTACTAGTAGTAGTGGTAGAAGTAGTGGTAGTGGTGGTAGTAATAGTAGTAGTAGATGTAACAGTAGTGGTAGTAGTAGTGGTAGTAGGGGTGGTAGTAATAGTAGTAGTAGTAGTAGAAGAAGTAGTAGTAGTAGTAGTGACAGTAGTAGTACTAGTGGCAGTAGTACTAGTAGTAGTAGTAGAAGTATTAGTAGTGGTAGTAGTAGTAGTAGTAGTAGTACTAGTAGTAGTGGTAGAAGTAGTGGTAGTGGTGGTAGTAATAGTAGTAGTAGATGTAACAGTAGTGGTAGTAGAAGTAGTAGTAGTGGCAGTAGTAATAGTCGTAATGGTAGTGGTAGAAGTAGTAGTAGTGGCAGTAGTAGTACTAGTGGCAGTAGTACTAGTAGTAGTATTAGTAGTAGTAGTAGTACTAGTAGTAACAGTAGTGGTATGCCTTGCTGAGTTGAAAGTGGACAAAAATAGTTTCCCATCAAACTGATTGAGATTGTCACCGGCTGAGATATGGTTCTTATAGTTGGCCTCTCCTTCCAGAAAACACCCATCCTCTCGCCACTGGAAGACAACCAAAGTCTACATTCTCATTAATTAGTAACACAGTTGTGTCAAAATGTATCTCATGTCAAATCCCTCCTACCATTCATGAGCTTGGGTTTCTTCCAGGGTTAGACTGATATATCAGCCCCATTTTGGCCTTTTATTAAATATCAGCCGTGTCTTACCCAGAGGTGACAGAGGTTCCTCCCTGAACAGCTACAGAAAAAAAACATTGTAAAACCTGCAATGAAATATATTTTCTTCGTACATTTTATTTCTTCATTTAAAGGAGATTCAGATTGAAGGGAAATTTCAGCCTCACTGATGTTTTGTAATTTACCTTTTTATTATACACACTTTCCCTCAACCTGCTTTGTCTACTTCTTTGTCTATTGGCATTGCTTCCTCTCCTACGATGGATTTCTCCATGTGTGATTGTTGAACGTCGGTGCAAAATGGTGAGTCTAGAAAGAAGCCCTTGCTCACTGTCACCAAAAGCTGACGTTTACTGTTGATGTTTCAGATCGTTGAAAATTTTTCTGCTATTAAACTCCACTGTAGCTGCACTGGAAATATGTCGACGTGACGTCACGCCATCTAGGTTTGGTCAATTAATCACAGGAATATGAAAATGACTGCCAATCAACAAAATGGACCCAGAAATACAAGGTCCATCGCCAATAGAGTTAAAGGGTTTTAGGGGGGATTTTTTCCTTTAAAGAGCTGCTAACCCACCTAAAAGAATTTCATCAGTCTGGGTTCAAAGGAGAGTTTGTGTCCCAAGATCTAAACGTGATTTCAGAGGTTTTTCCACCCTGACGAGAATAAAATTAAAATGTCCAAATGTCCAAACCCATATCGGTCAAGCCCTAGTCTCTTCAGTGGTCTGGCATAGAGATGGAGACCGATAGGACCGATGTGGTTCGGTCCACCTGAGCAGCAGGCATTTCCATACTGGCAGGATGCTTCAGATGAGAGGCTGCACACGGTGTTCAGAACGCTCCTCGTAGATAGATTTAACCCGTGAGCCAAAACATTAATGGGATCGATTAAATATACCCACTGGGAGCATTCTGGATAAAGTGTCTGGGGTCTTATTATGTGGGGACTAGTTTGCTCTGCCAAGTGCCTGCTAAGCATTGTTTGAATGACTTACCAGCTTTGCACTGTGAAAAGGACAATGACATCAGTTTTGGAGGCCACCGTCTTTATGCTCAATCAAAGTTTTAACTGTTTTCCCCAGTATTCTGGTAAAGCTGGAGCCTTCAGAGCTCTGCATCGGTAAAGGCTTCCCGGTGGCTCACTCGGCAAAGGGCCTTACCATATACAGTGCCGTGAAAAAGTAAATGTTGGAACTGAAAATGATAGTAAAGTCCAGTTAAAGATTGCATGTTTGATTACCTTGCTCACCAAACCAATGACTTTGGAGTCACTTTTTCTTTCAGGTGCCTGCTATAAACTAGTGCAACACACATGAAGGTGTGACCAAAATCAATAAGAAAAATGTGCAAAATTGAAAAAAAATCAAACAGGGTGCAAATACTTCTTCACAGCATTTTACCTGACGCCGTGGCTTTGAATCTGACTCTCTCTTCCTGTCACACTCAACTATGAAACCTGTATATTAGACAGATGATAAGCCTTAACCTAATTCCATCATAAGATTATTTAATGGTGATTTTGTACACTATAAAAACTAAGAGCCAAAGCAGCCAATAAGCACCTATGGGTTCCTCATTGGAAATAACATCCCTAAATGTTTACTTGAAGAACCCCTAATGTTAGAAGACATTCATTGAGGTAGGGTTGACGAAACCTTTATGAAGAGGTTCTTCTAGAAACCCTCTGAGGCAATCTGAAGAACCCCTAAAGGTGCCTCAAAGCCCTTTTACTTTTTTAGAGAGTGCGCCAATCTAAACATCTCCCCGTAAGCTGGTGCAACAGAAGCTAGCCACGCACGGAGTCGGGCAGCCGTCCACATCTTGTAAGAGTCTGAGAACTTGAATGTCGTCTGGGACACTAACCAGGCTGTTTGGATGTCTTCCACTCAGCAGGTTTCAGATATTCATGACGACATGGCATATCATCACTGTACTGCCACTTCGTATAAAGTTCATCTGTGTACATGCTTGCAAACTCCATTCACTATGGGCCCGTCAGATCCGTTGGTGTATGAGACAAAAATATGGTTTCTCGCGTACATCTGCCAGTCGGGGTTACACATTCACTGCTTCTTCACAGCTCACTTTACATGGTGCATGAACCCACACATGGGTGCACAGACACGTACACTGAATGTGCAAAATATTAAGAACACATTCCCCTTTTGCACAATCCATGTCTCACTTACATCAAGGATTAAAAATCCATCTTAACCCTCCTCCACTCCTTCATGTGCATCGCTCCTTCATGGTCGAAGAGGATTTATTGTAATAGGTGAAATTAATAAGGGATCAAAGCTTTCAGATGGATTCACCCGGTAGGTCTACTGCATGGTGTTGACATTTTCTACAATCAATGTACGTACACTCACATACACTCACACACCCAGGGGAGCAGATACATGAGCACACACACACACAAAATTGGGCACACACACACACACACACGCAAACATTTAACATTTATGTGAATGGGCAAAGAGCAGGTTCAGTTTGCCTGTTCAGCTGCCAGAACAGAGTGTTGGGCTTACAAACAAATGCTGAAGCTGAATAGAATAAGGTCCTCTGCACTCACCTTTACATAAGTACTCTAATTCATGACCTTTCATTTTAATGAGAGAAACAGCGAGTGTATTCGTATCGTCTCAGAAGAAAATATTTACTGAAAAAGAGCTCAGTGTTCGTTTCGTTGCACTCTCAAATAATTTATTTCCGGTTGTTCTTTCAGCAGCACATCAAGTCTTTCTTGTGTGCACCCCAGGGATTCAAGAGTTTGTGTGTGTATGTGTGCGTGTGTGTCCATGAGTCAAACTGTTGATGCCAGGTTACACAAATTGCACTCCCTACTCCATAGTGAATCTGAACAACACATATAAATAAGCCTGTCCAGCAACTGATCTTCATGTGCATGTGTTTGTATGTGTGCTGGGTGCATGCATGTGTGTGTTTGTGTGTGCTAGCACGCTTACATGTGCTCACGCATGCATACAAGTGTGTGAGATGTGCCCTTGAAGTGTCATTGTGTTTGTGCATGTCCAGTGTATGTGGACGCACACACGTGTCACTGTGAACACACTTACTCATCCCCATCGATATTACTGATGATGTCAATAATGTCAGAAGTGATGTCACCACCACCACCGCTCCACACTTGAGCAACAACCCAAGAGCTCACCTCAGGCTCCTCCACAGTAAAGCGCTCTGGCACTAATACAAATGGACATATACCTCCCATGGAAGCATAACAGCCTTCCCTACAAACAAGACACAAGCAGCAGGCTACCAACGCACAGCAGCCACTCCTGCCAGACGAGTTACGTGAATGCATAACACTCTCCCCTCCCTTAAGGTTTCAGAATTGTGCTTGTGGCTGCAAGGTTGTCGGTTCAAATCTGCAGGCCAGAGAGAGATGGCCTCTCGTCCCTCAACAACTACCACTAAGGTGCCACTGAGCAAGGCACTCAAACCCTGACAGCTACAGCTACAGAAGCCACCAGAAGACTGTGGCTGTGCCGGGCAGCTGCAAAGTGTGAATGTGTGGAAGTGTATGAATGTGAAGCAGGGTATTGCTTAAAAAGGAGCATGCATACTCAGCAATCCTTCCCTGGATAAATAAAGATTTAAAAGATTTACACATCAATTGTGAGATATAAACTATCAAGGCAAACCCCAGCAGAGTCAGGAGCTAATTGTATTCATCTGTTCACTGTTTTGTGATTTCCTGCTTTCTTTTGCATTAGAGAGAAATGCAATCCAAGAATGAACATATGCTTGAAGATTATTGCATTTGTACGAAGTGCACTGTTAAGCATGCTCTGTCTTTCGGGGACAGCTTGGTATTCATTTTATGCAAGTCAGCTCTTCCTATTCCCCTACAGTATATTCACGCCATGTCTCTTCTCCCCTCGTGTCGGTTTTTTTTTTTCAACAGGGGAAGTAATGACATCATCCGTAAGGCCAGACGCAACCCCCTTCCCCTGACTGAACCAATTAGATCATAGAATCTTACACAACTTGCTGTCATGGTTTCAGATGTCATTTATTGCTATGTTTTGCTAGCCAAAGTGACAGCAGCCTGCAAACGCTGCTGATGAGAATGGACGGGCAAACGAGAGGGTGACACAAACTGACATCCTAAGGGATGCTCGGTGTCCAAGATCAATTGCAGGTCAAGTCGTCTTTTTCATTCATATAGAGTTTGCAGCCAGTTACATCAACTAAAATATTCCACCGTTTGTCCCTAACTCCTGAAGCAAATAAGTATTGGTTCAGTGCATCCCTAATGTCAGATATTTTATGGCTCGTCTTGTTTGTTGCATTTCCCTCGGACCTTGAAGAGGTAATTTATAAAACCCCAAATGCAGTTTAAAGTGTTGTCCCAGGTGTAAAATGCTAACTAAACAATATGTTAGCACTGCAGTACCTCATTTGGATGCCACTACTGTTTGACACACCACACTTTCTACAACACGCTGTATTCATACCAGAACTCTAATATCTTATAACACTGGATATGCCAACTCTTAGCAGTTGCCATGTATTCTTTGCTGGTAAAATGACCCTTCTGAGTACAACCAGACTTGCATACTATAGCCCATGAGAGAAAACAAAACTGTATACAGTAGTTCTGTCACATGTTATCTTTCCATCCCATTGCACGTGCTAGATAAAGCAAAGCTTGAGGACCTGGGGTCATGATGTGGTGGCAAACCATTTGTGTAACAGCATCTGCAGGGCAACTTTTCACCCGCAAATAATGGGAGCATGTGCCAGAGCTGTATGAGAGCAGTTAGTAAATGCCAGTAATGTGGTTAGGAAAAAAAGACTCTACCGTATGTAGGACAAATACCTGAAGAGCTCAGCTGATGTAATTTCAAATCTCTTGCAAAGGAGGTGCAGGAAACATAACATTTCTAGCTGTGAGAGACAACATTGTTTGACTGGTTCTAAATACAGTTCTCCTAACACTCCACGATACCTTAATACTAAGAGGAGTGGACTCACCACTCTCCCTTGGATTACAAAAAATCCTCCACATAGCCCAAATTTGCCTCTTTCTTGCAGAACTCTGTGTATCATAGTGCAAGAGTTTTCTTCAGTCCTTAAATGGCACTAGTAAGTATCAGGTGCTCTGAGTGGGGCTTGCAATTTCCAGATTTAAATGTGAGAATGAAGTGAGAACACACAAATGAAAGTTTTGGCACCCTGCAAGCCCTTCTCTTCACCATCCATTTCTACCTGTTTGACAGTGCCTTTGATCAAAAAGACTAGAATATTCTTCTATTATCGTCACTCCCATCCAGAATAACGCATCTCCACTCTGGAATGCCAAACTGAATCAACACAAGACACCCATTAGAACAGAAGCTCTCCTTATTGCACACAAGTCACTGAAAATTGGATTGCTTTCCCAAAACATTGGCATTCCAATTGCCTCCCATTCCAATAATTAATACCTTCAAATACCGAAAGGGCACATCACTTCAGTACTGTAACATGCTAGTATTTGGTTTGATACAGTAGAGATATACTCAAATTGTGTGTGGGGCTGTTTGGAACAGAGGCTAAATTTAGCATCAGGCATTGAGTGAGCCTGCTAACATTTATGAGGTCCTCTGAGTGGAGGTAAATGACTACTACGCACATACACACAATCACACGTGCACACACACACACAAATAGAGCCTCACAGATAACAAATCGTTCTATTCTGCATCTAAACTCGAGAGGCACCTACATAATATATTTATAAAAAACTCTTCTTGTTGTAAAACCCTTAAAATGGTAATGCAGTACTTAGAAATGTCAGGGTCCACGCTTTCTCCTGTCCAGCTTAAGCATATGAAGTTTCATTCCCAAATGAGATATCTACTTTTACAAAATTATTAATGGCATAAAAATAAAACAAAGTACTTTGTAAAGGACAGCAGATGACTTAAGTCCTTTGCTAAAAACTGATAACACTTTTGTATAACCTGGATGCTCTATTTTCTAGACATATTGAATGATGATCTTCAGGTAATGACCACTGTGTTTAGCTACTGTTCAAGAACGACATTAGGAATGTAATTGAATCATTTATTCATTCATTCATTTTCTCTACCTGCTAAATCCTATTCAGTGTCCTAGCATACAAACAGGGAAAAACCTGGACGGGGCAAACACAGACAGTAGCGTTGTCACAATAACTGAAATTTCATACTACTTCAATACCGTTGCAAAAGATTGAATTCAATACTGAATTTTAAAAATGTCCAATACTTTCACCAAATGTGTTGCAAGATGAAATTCCACTTCAATGTCAGAATTTTTAACAATCACTCACATTCACACCTACTGTATGGGCAGAGTTTTATTATGGACAATTAAAATGCACTGCATCTGAAGCAAGGGAGAATCCTGCGATGGTTTCCACCTAAAAACTACACAGCGTACATCAAGCTCCTATTTATACCACGTGGAGTTGGGTGGGTTAGCGTACTGCTAGCAGCACGTGGCGGTGGGTGGGTTAGCGTCCTGCTAGCACCATGTGGAAGTGGGCGGGTTAGCGTGCTGCTAGCACCATGTGGAGGTGGGCAGGTTAGCATGCTGCTAGCACCATGTGGAGGTGGGTGGGTTAGCGTACTGCTAGCACCGTGTGGAGGTGTGTGGGTTAGCATACTGCTAACACCATGTGGAGGGGTAGGTTGAAGCATGCTCACAATCCATCTTTAATAGTGTATTAATGACACTGTAATGTATGATTTGCTATTGTTTTGCTGCCCATGATATGGAACTATATGAAACTATAAAAATGAATTTCCATATTTGAGGCATAAACTGTACTGTACTGTATCATAAACATCCTCATTGTAAAGTAAAGGTCATATGTTTCACATTTATTACTCAACTGAACTGGTTGGTTCAGCTGAGCCAGTGCAATAACTACCATGACCTGATATGACCGCTTCTCTCCACTGTGAGGGGACTGCAGCATCTCAGCCTCAGTAAAACACACTCAACTTAGAAAAGAGTGCACACACACCATACCACACATATAACCTAAACACACACAAGCAAACATAAACACCACACACACACACAACTAAATGCTAAAATGCTAAAAATAGATAAATGCCTGGAAGTGAATGCCTCAACAGGTGTCTGATTAAACCCCCCAACAGTGCAGTATAGTTGAATGGAGAAGATAGTGCTCTGTGCCAGTCTAGGATTCAGCGTGGTATGGCATGCTGAATCCTAGACTGGCACAGAGCACTATCTTCTCCATTCAGAGATTGAGGACCTGACTGCCTGATGTGTGTCTGACTGATGTGTAATCCAGCTTCAGGCTTCACTACACAGTGATTTTTTTTCTATTAATTATAGGATCCATTATTTTACAGCCTGTGGTAGTAGCCTTAGTTGACTGGCCCTCAAGCTACTGCAGCAGGAGTTTGAAAAGGTATTTGGAATTCACTACTTTGAGGGTGCATGTCAAAGGGATTGAGAAAATCCCCCAGTGTACTGTAGAGATACAATAATAGTGCATATTTCTAATTAGTCATACCATTAAATAGGGGCTTTTAGCCATAACGGCCATGATAAAATTCATACTGGGAAGCACAAAAATTGTGTGAAATGTGTAAAAACAATGGAAGGATTTTATTCCAAAACATTATATGTCTATTTTATCAAAAAATGTTACCTGACGTACAATACTTCATATTTTCCATAAAAACATTACATTACATTAGATTACATTTAGCAGACACTTTTATCCAAAGCGACTTACAATAAGTGCATTCAACATAGGTAGGCACGAGAACAGCATGATAAAAAGCAAAAACACATTTTATGATATCATCTCAAATCTAACCATCTTGTGAACAAAATAGATTCTACAAATGTATAACATGGTTGGTGAGCCTTTCCACAAATAGTGGAAAGTGGGAATAGTGCAGAGCAAGCCTCAACACATAACCTTGACCGAAGGGCTAAATAAAACAACATCCCATCATGCCATGAAGTCATCCTTACAAAATAAAATATAAAACCCCCATTGGTCATCCCATGACTCATACTACTGACATATGTACAGTCACTTTTCAAACTGCCTGGGGTATTTGGATAAGACTTCACAGCTTGACATCACGAGTATCCGTGGGATTGGATGACATCATGCCTGCAAACCTCATGAGCCAACCGTATCCAGAGGGAGATCATTATCCCGGATTGGCAGCCCTCTGATTGGCTTAGGAGAGAGGAGGCAGCTCCTCCTGACCTTTTTGCCGTGAGTGAATCCTGACAAGATCAATCAAACGCCAAGGTATTCTCTCAGCGCAAACCCATTGAGTCATTCCGCTCAGGCTTTGCAGCTGAATTGAATTAATGGGCCCCCAACCCGTAGTGTAGCTGACTCAAAAAAGCCACTCCTCCCAGGGACTCAATTCCAACAGCGCCCATGTGTAGATTTCCCCAAGTATCAGCACTAAAAGCTCTTAGTGGATAGGGGTCTGGGCCTTCTTTACTAAAGCCAGTTTAGAGCTTGGCAACAGATAGGGAAAAAGAGGAAGGAGGATCAGCTGAAGACTTAACTCAGTGTATTGATACTGTATAAAAAAAAGTGAGATAGTGATGGGACAGCTGGACTGAAGGTGAATTTACTCTTCAGCGGAAACATTGTTTGCAGAGCCATGAGGTGTTTAGTAGCCTGCATGTTCTTCATAGCCTGGTACACCAAAATGAAAGACTTGACCATGCAACACTAGAAAGCTGGCTTGCACTATATGCAGATGACATTACTGTATTTTTGGGGCCCCGACACCACAGGAAGGCCCCTGAAGGTGATCAAGGACGCATCTCACTTAAAATGTTCAATGTTCAAATCTTGCCCGGAGCATTGGCTCTTCCACTTGTTTGATCATCAACGGTCTGCATGGTCACTGTCCTTGGTGTAACACAGACACGAGGTCAGCTATTGATTGACCTCCCGGGATATCGACGACCTTGAAGTGCCTGCCAGATAATATGCATTTAAACAAGCTTAGCAGCCAACTGCTGTGCAGCGCCACGTGTGCTTGTTCATTAGATGCCTGCACTTGCCAACGAATATGCTAAATAGAATGCAAATGCACCCAAATGAGGGCCTGTTGAACTTGGACTGACTTCCTGTCGGTGCTTCCCGGGATAACGACGATGATATTTCCGCAAGATCTTGACATCATCGTTTTTC
>OOFE01022271.1:2266-15444 GCA_900323365.1 Monocentris japonica | reverse complement strand
TCTAATCAGCACAACGACTCTGGTGACTCTCATCTCGACTGAGTCGCACATACACGTGTAGGCACACACACACACACACACACACACACACACACACACACACACACACACACACACACACACACACACACACACACACACACAGAGTACAGGAAAGTGAATCTATATACATTTCAAAGACAGAAGGAACACAACAGTTCTGTTTTGAACACTCAGAAAATGGTTTGAAACTTTCAGCAGAGAGAGTGGAGTACTGATGAGAGACACACCAATGGTGAAATCTGAATGAAGAGTGGGGAATTCTCTGTGGGCTCACCGTCTTCATTATTCTTAACAGGGATTTATAGCCATCTCATCGGACGCTAACATGTGGCCAACAGAGAGAGGCTTCTAATAACAGGGACGTGCTGGGACTGTTCAACCCTGGTACATCTCTGCTCTTCATCGAATCAGTTCAGATTGCAGATATGCAGCAGTGCTTCTTAAACATCCAGCTCAGAACCAAGCTGGATTTCGGGCCTGTTTCTAGTTGAGCCCCCAGACAATAACAATACTAGTGTGTGTCAGTGAGTCTGGGTCAGAAGAGGCTTAACCTACCCGATTTGGTTTCTGGCCTGGAAAGGTTTAAGAGCGCTCGCCATGCAGTGTATGATCAAAACACGTTTGCTCTTAACGAGCTACTGTACTTCAAATCAATGGAGTGAATGATTAAGTCTACAAGTGAATATGTGACATATACAGAAACGTACACTTTGTTACGCTACCTTTTACTCACCAACAAACTGATGAAAGCTAACTTTAAATTGTCATGAATGTTTTGATTTCAGTTTTCACTTCAGAAGCAATTCAATAAAATTGTAAGGTAAACGAAATGCACCAGTTAAGTGTTTGTTTTCAAATATTTACCCATGGTGTAGGTCAGAGGTCCTGCTAGAATCATCGTTCACCGTCATGATCCCTTTACCTGCATTTTTGACAGAAAGCCCAGAAGCAGAGAAACACGCAGGCTTACCAAACACCATTATACCAAATATTATATAAAAATATGAACATTTTTCTGTGAACGTGAGCTGAATCCCACTGTTTGGACACGAGGAATGAGATGGGTCCACGTGGACTTGGTTGACACGTTCCTCTGGACTTTGCAAGGAAGCACCTCAAGAGTCCAAGTGCCCAGGGAAGTCCAGACATTCAGGCTTTAACCTTGGCATACCTTCTTTACACACAACACTACCAGAGTCATGAAACAATGACATCTCTTTATTTTGAAATCATTTCAGTGTATGCACTCTTTTAGTCCGGTTACATTTTAACATTCTTGGAATGTGTGTAACACCATGAAAATATAAATATATATACAGCCACTGTTTTTAAAATGTTCCGCGTAGCATAGAATAGCATCACACTTCATTCATCAAACAAGAGACTGCTTGGTACTGGCTGGTTGATCGGTCAGTTGGATGGCAGACCACAATTTCCCCCACATTAGCCTAACCCTGGCAATGCGTGTGTTGGAACAACAGTTACAAGAACAACCTTTTAAAAAGGAGCTTAGTTGAGTTGGAAGCAGGTTTATAAAAGACTGATGATCTGACATGGATATATAGGCATCTGCCAAACAAGTGGGATTCCTAGAAAGTTAACCAATAGTGTTGTACCACCCAGAGCAATGTCAGAATAGCTTTTGTTGTAAACTTGATTAACTCCTTATTAAAGTTATATGAAGGAGGACAAGCAGAAGTTAAGGACAGGAAGAAAAACAGATTGCAGTTTCTCATGGAACCTACAGTTCAATATGATCTTTGTGAGAGAAGGCAATGGGGAAACTGAACCAAGGTTAACACTAGCACCTGAACGGCCTCTATGGGATAAGCAAGGTAAATATTGTATAAAAACTGCACTGCTGCTTGCAAAATGTCACAAGCTAAGAGCTTTTAGAAAAGGAGTAAAGAGCATAACCTTTCTTACTGTTCACTACCGAGACCTCTGACCTCATAAATAACCCCCACTGACAATATGAAACAAAAGATGGGCAGAGCATACAAGTTTGGTATGTTCAGGATCACAAATGGATATGTTGGAGAAATGCTTTGGGTAATAAATTGTTGCTATTTCTATTCCTGATTCCTGACCATTTTGAAACTGGCATTTCGTGTTGGCACGCTTAGAGTTAGTGATCCTGAACATACCTATTGTGGAGCTCTTCCTATGATCAAGGTTCATCTGTGCATTCATACTGTTGTGAATGCAAACACGTTGCTCAGACCTCATATTCACAAAGTCTGGTAGTTCTTGCCATTCGAAGACAAGACAAGTCCTATCACCTAAGTGTTGTAAAAGTAAGTATGCATTTTGACAATAAGTTAAAGTAACATTCAAGTATGCACATTCTTGTATTTGTAACATAGAAACTACACTAACACCACACCAAAGTGTAAGAGAACAGACTAACAGACAAAACCTCCCAATGGGAAAATTGCTTCCACTAATACAGGTTGCTCAGTAATTGGCCTCACTAGATGGTAGAGAAAGCACCTTGCAGCCTAGCTATAGCAATAAGAGGTTGAGATGAGATCTCAGTTTGGAACAGTTGGACTGGTTTGATTGTGCAAGGCAGGGTCAGCCAATCCAGGAAAGGTTAACTGAATGCATTTCACAGATTCAACCCAGATTTAACCAAGTTCCCCCATTGGGCTGTTTTCTAAGTAACACTGTCACATACTTCAGTTGTTTGAACACTTGCTACAGACTAGGAACCAATGAAAAGAGAACATTACAGAAACAATCTGAAAAGTGACAGATGGGAAGGAGGAGAAAGAGGAAAAGATGACAAGGTGTGGAGGCACAGTGTGAATGAAAAAAAAAAAAAAAAAGAAAAAGAGCATTAACATCACAAGACCAATTCCCATGAGCTTCAGGTGCAGTCCTGTTCAACCCTGTTAGATTTTTTTTTTTTTTTTTTAACAGTTATCAGCTCCACACTCCCTACAGTCTCTGCTCTCTAAAGGGCAGGCAGCTGAGGAAGGGGGAAAGGTGAGTTCTTGTGACACACAGAAAAGATACGTAGGAGTGGTGTTAGGCTGTGCTGGCAGATGAGGTGAGAGTTCCCCTCTGAGGGGAAAATGTCTGAGAGGTCCATCGGTTCAAAATGGTGGAAGTAGGAGGAGGAGGGGCGATCATTTGTCTGCCACAGCTGCTGCCATGGGAACGCGCATGGTACCACGAGCGGTTGCGGCCAACTCCTCGATTTCCGTGTTTAATCGTCTGATGACCCACTCCATGGCCTCACGACCCTGAGACAGACAGAGGCAAAGAAGGAGTCAGATGTTAATAACACATGACGCAGTTCTATGTGGCTTCCTGTATGCCCATCTGTAGAATGGCACAACATACTCCACACTAAATAAGTAACAGCTGTAATGCTATAATGTGAGATGATATGTGCTACATGTTTAGAGAGAATAAAGAAAGACACATTAAACAATCTAGAGATGTATGGAGAGCGGCAGGAAGATGTACATTTTGGGCCAGACTTACCTTGCTGGCGTTGACAGAGATGGTCTTGGCCATGAGGCCCTCTAGGTAGCTGCTCAGACTGATGCCTTTTACAGTGATCAGAGCCTCCTGGGTCAGCACCGTCCTGAACACAAACAAAATCATACATCAACAGCCAGCTTGCATGAAATTCACACTTTCAAACATAAATCCCTGATAACAGAGATTAGGTCTGCCATACATTTAATAGAAAATCATGCCCAAAATGACTTCGATAATCAGATGCTCTGTAAGGAGGCTGTGGTATTTTTCTGCTAGCATTTGAGAGCAGGCAAGGATGTTGTGTGTTAGGAAAATACGACCTCTGGGAAACACTTGTAGTTTGTCACAATTACCACCAATGGCTTTCTGATAGAAAAGATATTTTAAAGGTTTGATAGTATATTTATTACATTGTATTGCTCAGTTTCAAGCTTTTCTTGCCCTCTTTGTTTCCCCACCATGATATCCTTATACAAAACAAACCATGACAAAAAAACTTATCGTGACTACACAACAAATATTAGCTAGTGAACAGTTTAGCAGCAATGACTGGTTTAATCAAAAAGCAGAAAAACCTATTTCCAGAAAATGAATGTTCAATGCTGTGAATAACCTTTGGCATATAAAAAAAAAAATCCTAATTTAAAAAAAAAATCAACTAAAATCAGTTACTTTTCAGGATCCTGTGGGTGTGGCTTGTATGTCAACTTCTCATCCACAGATACCATGTTAGTGAAGGAGATCTGAGTGGACAAAAGAAAGTGTGCATTAGTGTTTTTACATTACAAGTAAACATTTAGCTGACACTCTTAATACAGACACTCTCTAATAGTAAGGACAACCAGGGTCAGAGCCATTCTGCCCTGACAACATGTGACCCTAGATGATCATGTATGAGGAATGCTAGGAAAAGAAATAATCCCAAGGAGTACTTCAAGACAAGAGCATCTTAGATCGAGTAGACAAAGAAGATATGGAAAGGGGGATATGATTCGGGGAGTGACAGGAAAGATGTGGGGGAGAGAGAAAGGGATGACAAAAACATTCAGACGTCATGATTACATGATATGCACGTTGGCCAAGTGAGACACCAGGTTTGTTTTTCTGACCAGGTAGACCAACACTAAACTACCGAGGCTGCTAAATTACATCAAACTGCAGTAAACTGGATGAAAAGTTTGAATTGCAACTAAATTCTGTTTTGCTCAAGTATGCTCATTACATCAGATACAGATCAGTGGTGAGTTTGTTTCTTTCTAAATTATGTTTTATCTTTTAAAGACCTCTTGGAAGTACGTATGACGGAAATATGACCACACAAGATTAGAGGGAGATTGACTCTGCTGTCCTGACTGTAGTGGAGTGTCTATTCATGTCAGTATCATCACTGTGGTGTGATGGATAACAAAAATTCAAGTCAGCCCAACTCACATTTGTAGATTTCAGCTCAAAGCTCTTCTCTTTGGGGTCTACCACTGAATGCTCCTGGACATAAGTGCATGTTCTTGTTGCGCCAATGATCTGCGGGAAAAGGAGAAGAGGATGCTTTAAATAACATAGTGTAACTGGCCCTTTAGATTGCTAGCAGTCATATCACAAAACTGCTGTCTGTGAGCTGCTGTCTGTTAACTGACTGCTAGTTACAATGCAATAGGAGGAATGCCTTCATATGTCTAAATATCTACAATTATTTTTGAAATTTTATATTTAGCTTCTCAATTATATGTGAATTCGCAAGACTTGCCTTCTGGTAGGGAACTAGTCGAACAAATAAACAAACAAAAAACAAACAAACGAACTGGGAAAAAAAAACAAAAAAATTACAATCCCTGCAGTTCAACAATTTCTCTCATCATCCAACTTACAGACTTGGCCATGGATGGCAGCCCCCACTCTGTGCTGAGCAGCCTGGTGCTGTGTAACCGTCCCTCCGTGTCCATGCGTCTGTCCAGGACATCCACACCAAACACACTAGGGTTCATGGGGTTGGGGTACTTCTGCATCGCCGCCTTGGTCACTGTCTCCCAAGGGTGGCTGTTAAAACCAACATTAACATTAGGAATAGCAGGCCCACCATCATGTAACATCAGACATCACAACACTATAACAATAGTCTTGTCCAGCTAGTAATACAAACATCAATGTTAGGATTTGTAAAAGAATGTATCCTCATCATCAATCACACAACCATAACTGATAATGTACAGAAAAAAAAGGTTGGAGTAGAAGTGGGTTTCTTTACATAAGCAATGAGACACACATACATGTATGTCAACAAATATGACCAGTCCTCAGGGTCCACCATTTGTGTTTTGTCATGGACTTTTCTTTTTACTTTGAGATGCTGTGAGCGATGCTTTGCCTGGTACTGGAGCATTCGCAATGCATGGCCCATTAGCAGACTCTTCTGGACCTTGTTTTGTATAACCTGGCACATTCACTGTCTTTAATGTTTAGGCTCTATCCATTAGTATGCTTTGAACCGACCTTGAAGATAGGTGGTAGTGTCAATATCTTGTGAGATTATTGTATCAGGTTTTCTGAGCCTCCCAATAACACACAATGTATTGTGTAAACCTTTGACCCTATACAAGAAAGCAGTCATTGCGTTCATCCAGTCCATTTCCACTATTGTGTTAGACTAAAGCTGAGATGAGCGCGCCTCTCGGACAGCACAGTGAAATCAAGGATTTATCTAGAAGCTTCACCAAAACACGGCTATGACCGCAGTAGGTGGAACGTAGATGTTACTATCAGTGTTACATAATGTTGATTTCTTGACAAATATGAATGTCCTGTACAGCAGCAAAATATGATCCTTGTAATTCCACCGTAGGGACCCTTGCCTGAAACGACGGGTCGTTACATAACGTAATGAGTGTGAGCGCGGTACATAATGTGAAACTCAGTGTACAGGGTTCGTCCCGTAATTCAGACACGAGACGCTAACTGCGCGTGATTCCCGTGACTATCTGTTGCCAGCCAACGCGTTAAATTACGTATATATAATACAAAAACAGAGGGCTTACCTTAGCTTATGTTAGCCTTATTTGGCTAGCAGCAGAAACGAGACATCAGCATCCAGCCTATCACTCAAGCTGTTAGCTAACGTTACCGTTAGCTAAAGCAGTTTACTCTCAATACTCATTTCACAGACAGACTGTCAAGTGTATTCAAACAAAAGTAATTGGAAATCAAGAAAAACATTGGGTATTAAAAATAATAACTTCCACATTTAGTTACTGACGTTAGCGACGACGCGTTAGCTAATGTTAGCAAAGACTTCTTGTGTTAACGTTACCAAACTGCAAGCTGGGGAAAAGGCTAGATAGCTAATTGTTACGCCAGCCAGTTATGGAGTAACGTTATGGCAAGCCTACAAAAACTGGTTCCAACAAACGCTTTCAGTTACTTCAAAACACAATCGCGTGAGACATTTCTTCAAGTACACTACAGACACAAAACCACTCACTTGAATATGTGTTCTGACGCCCAGAGCTTCATTTTGTATGCCTTTCTGTCAGGGCTTGGGCGCCGGCGACTTGTGACAGCGTGACCGCGGCTTAGAGGGAAGGAGGGCTTGAAGGAGAAAAGCTTTGAATGACGCCTTAACAGCCCTCTGGTGGCAGACATGCGTACTGCCGCCCGTTATGTCCTCTTCAACTATCTATGCATTTTTTTTATAGCTATACGATTTATGCAAAACAATACTACATATTAGGTTTGAACGAATTGCAAAAATAGTAGAGACACAAATACAGGACACATATACACTCTCTCACACACACACGAATAATGATAATAACTGATGATATGGGGGGGCGTGTGAGAGCTGTCAATGACTAGAGGCGGGACAAATGACTGCCACACCTGTCAATCATGAAGCAATGTCCTTTCTTACTGGCTGCAAAAAGCCCCAGCGTAGCTCCTATGACGTAATCGCGCACATATCCGACCTGTCCTTGAAGCCACAACACAGGCAAGATGGTTGCATACTGGAGACAAGCAGGCCTAAGGTAAAATATACGCTAACTTAGCTTTATGGTCCACATTGGCTATAATGCCTCTGATTTGAATGTTTTAGCTTTATGATTGAACGCATTTGTAAGACCTTTGTTGACATTTATTTAATTAAATCCTTCAGATAGCTGTGCAGCTAGCATGATAGCTTTAGATAGCTTTCCAGTCCATGCGTGTATGGCCCTAATAACTGACCGATATGTATTTTGATTGCCTATAAGGCTAATGCATCTGTCCTTTGCAGTCAACCTTTGTAGTCAAAGGAGGAGTAGTGGCGTTGTTCATTCCAGATTTCAGTGAATTTTTGTGTCAGCTAGTTCCTGTCCCTTAGCATGTCGCTAACGGGGTTGTGCTCTCTGTCCTCTCCGCAGCTACATCCGCTTCTCTGCTATCTGCGCCAACGCGGTGCGCGCTGCGATGAAGCCCCAGTTCAAAGTCGAGGCACTAAAGGCCGCAGAGACTAACGTCAAAGTACTCAAACCCAAGCCATGTAAGTTATTAAGAGCTGTTAAATGTAGTAACTGTTAATCCTTACCACAATAGATGGTCACGGCCGGTCTCATAATGATTCCGTTATGGACAAGAATCCGCTGTAGACAAGGTCGCCAGGTCAATTCACTTTGGTAACGTTGTCCTTGCTGGTGATGATGAAATATGCATTTTCACACACCTGCGAGCTGGGTGTTTGATCATCTCTTTGAGCTGTTGCATCTAATTATTTGGCTTTTAGGGCACAGATTGAAACATAGTATAGCCATCTGCAACATTAATCTAGGATCAAGGAACAATTCCTGGCATATTCCAAAATTGACCAGCAACGTTTTTACAATAGAAAAGAGTCTTAAATATTGTCTGGGAGTGGCCTGCCCAAGTGGATGTTAGAGCAGGCTAGACAACCTACGATGACACACAGCCAAAATGGACCTGTATTTACTGATAATTTCTCACTCACATCGCCAATGTTCCCTCTAAGCCAGTTGTGTCCAGTCTTGTGCCATGGAAGAGCGTGCAGATTTTAATTCCAACCAAACAAGACAAACACCACAACTGATTAATTGATTAACACCTTCAACCAGTGATGGAGGAACTAGTTGGTGAATCAAATGGTGTAGTGTTTGGTTGAAATGACAACCTGCAGGCACTTCCTTGGCGCAGGTCTGGACACGACTGGCTCAGAGGGAACATTGCTTATCACCCTAACGGTGCCCTTACAGGAAAACCTTCCCTTTTTTATTTATACAATACATAGTCTAAGTACATATTTGCTTTCTAATGATTTGCTCTAATTTGTCCCAAGGTTTAGCTTGGAATCTATATTTCAGCCATCCCAACATATTACTGGTCAAAATGACCTTCTTAGGAGCCTCAGATTAGTGAGGTTGGACTATATTTGTAAGATTAAATTACCTCCCCACATATTGGAAGATCAGTGGGTGTTTGTAATCAAACAAAGTGAATGTAATCCAGTCCAAGAGCAATGTACCAATTTGCTGTAAAATTCATTGTTATGAGAATAATACTGATACTATTCTGTCCCTCTGTTCTCCTTCCAGGATGTGATACCATGGTGTAGATAGTTTTGTTTCCTGGAGTTATGAGGGCCTGTCACCGTCCCGCCCTGCCTTGTGATTGGAAAATGAAGAATGGATGACATCAGGATGATCTGTTGAGAGACTGGGGACCTAAATTAAAAATGAAATTGCTGTTTTTTTTTTCCCTTTCATTTGTAATTAAGGTTGTATTAAAGATATAGAAATTGGAACTTGTGTTTGATTGCATCTTTGCCTTGTTTTTGGCACATGCATTATTTACAGCACTGCAGAGTGAGACACTTCCAAGCTTTGTAGGTCATTAAAGATTTTTATTTTGATATAAATCAAAGAATGCACAAGGCTACTGTACATAGCCACAGACAGAAAAAAAAATCTTTATAGGAGTAAATGCACGTAGATCCATGAGTGTGTATAAGGATTTATTGAAGATAGTGGGGTTCAAGAATCCAAATAGGATAGAAGGGGTGTGTGTGAACTACTATACATTATTGTAAAGATTTCAATCAAAAACCATTAGAAATACATGCATTGTACAGTGAAGAGAAAATTACATCAACTTTTGTGAATGAGAACTACAGGCACTTCATCTTTTAAAGTTGTCTAGATGTATCGGTGTAGTTATTTGGATTCATTATTGTAACATTTCTTTGGTGTCCATCATACAGGGAGAGTCCCTGTACTGAGTCCTTGCAGGATATTGACAATCATTCAGTTATTGTGGAACTAAAAAAACAACTAATATGAACTATGAGTAAGTGTTGTGGTCAAGGTCACAAGGAAAATTGAGTGTTCCCACCTCTTGGAGATGTTCAGTCACATCAAGGAACAGATTTTCTTCAGTAGGAAAACTGCTAATCCTTGGCCATAAAAATTGTTTGTACATCTACGCTTGAAGAAATTAAGAATGTAAACGTGATCATTTTTTTATGCCCTTAAGGAAATTCTCCTTCTGCTTGCCCCGCCCAGGGAGGTCAGGGTCAGCTACAGGACCGCACCCCTGCAGCTGGTAGGGATTCAGTGTGTTGCTCAAGGACACTTCAGCAGGGTGGATGCTTTCCAGTACAGGGGCTTAAACTTGGCTCTTCCAGGTGGAGAACGCTCCCTCTAAACACTTGACCACCCTGCTGCCCCATTTGCCGCTAAGAACTGCAGGTACATTAAATGCAATTATAGTTTAAAATTTGAATTGACCCCAACTCCACTGCATTTTTTAATACACATTTAATACACTCAGGTTAAGTGGTCTGGTCAGCTCCTCAGGTGACACCACATCCTTGGCCTTCCTCTAACTTAAGAGCATTCAGTTCTTATTAGGGGACCATAAACCTGCAGAGCTATGGTCCCAGCCCTAGCTGTCCTTCTTCTCTCTGGTCATCTTGATCATGGTCTCCGGTGAACGGTAGAGGAAGATGAGTTTATCAAACAGCGTCTCCTCCAGCTCCATCTCTCCTGTCTCCCGGACCACGAAGATGTCTGTGCAGAGCTTCAGGACGCGGTCCACGCACGGCAGCTCCTCAAACATGATGGACCTGGAGATCCCGTTGAAGAATTCCCTGACGAACTTCCCTATGACCAGCACCACTGACATGTACAAGCCTATGATGCTGTGGTGGAGATAGATGAAGAATGAAAGGGTTAAATACATGTATATGTGTGTGAGAGTGTATTTATAGGTGCATATGTGTGTGTTTTATTGGACAGGGTCAGATGGTTTGGGAGAACAATGTGCTAAGAATTTAAGACCATGTGGAAAAAATAGATTCCAGTTAGACATTAACTTCCAGATAAAACATCAGGGAAAGGTTTTCCAAAAATCACACAAGGACCATATCTTTAAATAAATGAATGGAACTTGATCTGTGTATGTGTGGCACTAAAACTGAGTGGGAAGAGAAGCCTGGGCATGCAGGAGACTAGCTTAAGCAAAACCAACTCCCTGGGAGGAGGCAAGTCAAAGTTGTGTTAACTTACCCGTGTCCAGCCAGAAACCCCAGACTAGAGGGACTGACTTTATCATTGAACACCATCATCTCTATACTGCGACAGCCGTTGTGGGTAAGGGCGGGACCTGGGAAACACTCCTCCACCACCCACCACTGGTCGCCTCCTTTCTCTCCTTTCTCTGCGATCCCACTGGCCTGCTGAAGTCTGATTGACAGGGGCCTGAGGAAAGCCAGCGCCTGGATGTCCTCTGGGCGGTCCGAATGCTCTGGGGTTAGATTGGATGTTTTAGACAGTGGGGTTATCTGTGGTATTGATCACTCTGATCTACTCATTGAGCTGATTGATTAAGCACATCATTCATTCTGCTGCCCATCAAAATGAACCCTGACATACCCAGATAGGAAATCCCCTATAGAGAGAGGGCATGAGAAGTTCAAAACAGGAATACAACTAAGCAGCAGCATGTAGACATCATGACTTTAAGCTAATTCTATATAGGGTGATGATTTGATGATGATGATGATGATGATGATGATGATTTGTCACTGGCAAGGTGGATCCCTTTAGATATTACAGGTGCAATACAGTTATCATTCATTCAACAGTCATCTGGTATTTGTGATACTGTAATAAGTGTGATCTAAATGTCAATAAAGTGCCACTTACCAACTTCCATCCTGGTTGCCATCTTAGACTCAGGTCCTTTGGGACCCCTGATGAACTTCGGCAGCAGAGAATGAATGATCCTGCAGGACAGGATAAGAGAGTGCAACGACATGTCAGTTTAATCTGGATTGGATGTTCTCGTGTCATTTTACATGTGAATGTGTTTAACTATGTACGTTTCTTGTCAAGACTGGAATAGAAATGGGTGGTTTAACACACTGAATGCTTTATTTTTATTTCTATCAACAGGCTGAATATTACGGCTACACCAAGATATCTCATGTTATCTTCAATATTGTTTATAGCCATTAGTACGCTTGTTTAAGTTGTGCAGTTCACTAACATTAGTATCTGTAGTCACACCAAGTAAAACAGCTGATTGTGTGTGTTGACTCACACAGGGTTGCTGCTGGTGCCTTTGAGCATTTGGACTATCCCATCCCTTAAGGCCTTGTCTTCATACTTCACAGTGTGTTCTCCTACCGTCTCCACATTCATTGACAGGGACGCATTCCTGGGAGGGGAGGAGAGCAGCATAAAATAGCACATGTGTAACAAAGTCATTTTTTCCTCATCATGCAGCAAGGTGCTCCAAAATCTAATCGGATCATCTACTGTAGAGGGGGAACCTGTGGTGGAACCTTGGTTACTGTATATGGACTGTATATAGACACGTACATACTGCACAGAAGCACATATCCATGTACAGATAGAGACGTAGACATACTCAAGCATGTACTGTACATGTACATACATGCAAGGGCACACGCAAAACCCACAACCACACCCATACAGCCTTTGAATAAACACACCGCCCTCCTCCTGTTTGCGCCCAGCCCACATGCACACTCACACACATGTACACTGACCTGAGCAACGTCCACCCTAAGGTCATGTAGATGTGAGAGGAGTTGCTGAGCTCCTGTATCATGGCCTCACGACTGGCTGGGCTAATGCTCCACAGCAGGCTGGCATCACTCTTGATCTTTGCAACAACAATATCCTCCGCCATGTAGTTCATTATGAACTGCATAGCAGACTGGGGGGAGAGAGAGAGAGAGAGAGAGAGAGAGAGATATTTACTTCAATAAAATGTCACAGTAGTCTGAACTGAATCAAATCATCATAATAGATCTTAAGGTATAAGGTGTTAAAAGCAATCACTTCTGCATGTTACAGCACATTGTACTTGTTTGATGAGGGTTTGATGAATCTGATGAATGAACTGCGTCTTACTGGATGGGTGGCGTAGACTTTGGTGAGTCGGTTGAAGCTGGCTTCTGAGTACGGAACCAAGTTCTGCTCCTGGGCACTCATGGTGAACAGAGGCTGTGAAAACACACACAAAGACACTCAAGTCATAATAAACACACACACACACACACACACACACACACACACACACACACACACACACACACACACACACACACTGGAGATGGACTATAACAATGCGCT
>OOFE01022270.1:0-10580 GCA_900323365.1 Monocentris japonica | reverse complement strand
ATCCAGGATAGAGAGGCTTCTTGCTGAGGTTGTGCAAAGACTGTAGAAATAGGTCACTGCTCTCAACACACACATGCACACACACACAGACACACAAATACACATACACACAGACACACACACACACACACAGACACTACAAAAAGTAACTTGCACATATTTCCCACTTGCATCTTATTTCACATATCTCTTGTCTTGTTATATGTTTTGTCTTTTTTTTATTATGTGAATTTGTTTTTTAGATTTTATATTTTTGACTTGTTTCTTCTGTTAAATGTTGCACCATCAGACCAAGGCAAATCGATAGTTGTGTAAATGTGTAAACTTACTTGGCAATAAACCCGATTCTGATTCTGATAAATGGTTCTAGGTGAAAACCATGCTTGTACTTTATACACACCATGATGGATCTTCAAGAGATTTAGAACCGCCGCATTTAAATTCTTTGCAAAGCAGGTTCCTTCGAGAAAGACCTACCTAAAAGTTTCATTTTCAATACCAGCCATTCTGTTACCTACAGTAAGGCATCATAAACGGTTCATAGTATTGCCATTTCACTTGGTTCAATATGAAGACAACTGAGAGGTTCTTTCTTCAGCCTCAACAAAAGGTTCTCTCCTGAATGCTGCAGAAAATGCTTCTTTTAGTAACGAGTCATTTCCCTTACAAAATCAGTCTGAAGAGGCAATAGAGATTACAAAGCACTTTCTTAAAGTAAAACACTGCCATGGGAGGTTAGAACTGCACTGGTGGTAAATCCGGTTGGCTGTTGAAACTCAACCTAATTGGATTGTGGGAAGGTGTCAGCTGGCTTTTACACACGCAAACAGAATCAGACCAGGGGTCAACAGTAATGAGGCCAACAAACAGTTCTCTGTTCTTAAACCCGCAACATAACTTTAGCTAGGGAACAATATAGAGTAGTAGTGATACAGTAATAAAAGTAAATACTCTTTCCATTTTTAGTACAGCAGCCCGAAAGGAGTGAAACACTGTATAGTACTAAAGTACTGCACAGTAGAATCAAAATCTGAATCATTTTAATGGACCAGTACAATAAATAAACACATGGGTAGCAGTACAGTGCAAGACTTACAAGAGACAGCAGACTATACACAACGCTCTGCATCCATTCAATACTCTGAACCAATATAATGTAATATTTACATTCAAGCAGCATGGTGTGCAGTCTGATCTGAGCTGTAGGGGGAAGTGCAGTGAGTGCCCAGTGGTACATTCGTTCAGTGTACCCGGATAAATTACAAGCACTGGAGAACATACTGTCGCTCAAAATGTCAAGTCTGAGAATCGTGCACACTCTGTAAGTAGCAAACTTGTAAATAGCATAGTAATAAATATTAACTAAGGAATGCAGACAATTCTATAAAATGTTGGGGAGTCTAGCGATTGTGGAGGAGTGCAGGAGCTGATTCCTTGGCTGGTGAAGTAGGGTGACAGCTCTTGGGAAGAAGGCGTTGAGATGATGAGTGGTCTTGGTTTTAATGGTTCCATATCATTGCCCGCAGGAAATTTTGTGGAGCAGACATTTGCCTGGATGGGTAGGCTTGGCAACAATCTTCCCTGCCCATCAGGTGCCCTGTCACCTGAGTGGAATGTAGATCCTTGACGGAGGGTAGCTGACAGGCAATGGCCTGCTCAGTAATGCAGACAACAAGATGGAGATTGCCCTTGGAACAGGAGGAGGTAGCACTGTACCCGAGTGTGATGTAGGATGTCAGGATTTTTAAAAAAGTTTAAGTCTAATGCAAACTGGTTGTGAGGTCACCACAGGGAGAACATTCTCTGTTGGGCCTTCTTGATTAAGCAGGGGATGTTCTCGTTCAATTTCAGGGTGTTCCTGACGGTGGTCCGAAGAAACTTGAATGGCCCAGTTGGGTTCACAAATGAGATCTTGGGGGGGGAATGAGTGGGCGAAAATACTTTGTTCAGTATAAAGTATTAAGAAATTATACTTACTCCTAATTAAACTGCATGCAGTCTTCCTACAGTCACAGTCTTATTGTTTTCTAAGTCTTAAGTCCAGCCATCAACCCCAAAAAATTCAGTGTGTGATTGTGTGCATACATGTGCTTAACGTGCACATGTGAGAGCAGCTGTGTCATATAAAAAATGCATGTCTGTCTGTCTGTCCATAGCGGTGACAGATGTTCTGTTTACTATAGAGGAAAACTTTTTGTAGTGTAGCTACACTGGTGTTTCCCTGAATCCATTGCTTCAATAGAAACTCACGACTTCAATCATGGTACTAGGTGGTACCATGCAGAAAACTTTCACAATTTTGAATCAGGAAATTACAGCAGTTGTAATTTTATCATCTAGAGTCATTGAACAATATCAACTCATCATGTAGTTGACATCACAGATTATTTGAGAGAGGCACCTCTTAGAAAACAAATCAACTCACAACAACTCACAACTGTAATCAACTCACAACTCAACAATCAGTTAGCTAATGTTCACACTTAAATGATCAATCAGATATTGAGGTTGTTTTTTTTCATATTTGAAAATCAAATAAATCTGCTCTGTGGGTAGGGTATGTAAATCTGAAGAAGAAGAAGAAGTCCCATCCCAATGTAATTTATCATTAACATGATATGGGGAGCAAAAGTCTAATGATGCTCCAGTTACTCATCTCGTTCTCAGGGTTATGCTGGTTAGTTAGGTTTAGATTTTGTACGAAGTGAGATGGAAGTATTGAACAGTTCAACATGTTCGGAAGTCAACTCAGTACAAGTTGGTGTACAAGCCAAAGTGATTCTGGGCACATATACACTCTACCTTATTTCAACCCTTTCTCCTGCTGTGCTCCCTTTTTGTAATTTCTTCCATTCCCCCATGGGCTATTTGCGAACAAGGAATCGAGGAATAGCTAAAGCTGTCTTTGCATTTGCATCTGTCTTTTGCATTTGTTGGGAATGGTGAGTTATGCATTACAGTCTTTCACAAATTCCTGTTCAGCATTAAAAGAAAAGATACGGGCTAACAGAAAAGTAGGAAATACAGCCACATAAACAATGGTCAGTCTCCATAATTTTGACTAGGGAGACACTTCAAATAGCAGAATGACCACCAGGATGTGATCTAAAAGAGAAGGTTGGCTATTAGACTGGTTGAGTTTTTTTCTATGCATTTGTAAGGTGCAAGCTACTATTTTAAACTATGAATGAGATAAACTGCACTGAGAACACAGCTGAGGTTTTCAAGATCTTCAGCATTGCCGTCTATTATGATATGAGCCAAACATAAATAATCCACCACAGCCACAAAAAGACACAGAAGTCCTACAAGTAGACCAGTAGGCTACTGTGTACAGTAGTCTAAGGTCGTATGAATAAGCATGCAATAGTACTCTGGTAAACTGGTAAAAAGGTCCATTCAAGATTATTGCTGCTTAAGAATTGGATTGGGTAATGTTCTCAACTATCAAATGTAGGTGTGCATGTTCACTAAGACACAAACAAAACCAGCCTGCAGTTCTAAATGCCATAGTGAAGGTACAGTAATGATAAAAAAAAACAAAAAAACAATCTTGTTTTTGTTTTTCATTTTTCAAACTCACTAGCAAGACTGAAGCTGCTGAGGTCTGAAGAAAATGACAGCAGGACGGCAAGAAATAGAACAACAGCACAATGCGACATGAGAAAGAGAGAGAGGGACTGAGATGGTGAAGGTGGGGAGGGCAGAGAGAGAGCGAAAAATAGAGAAAATCACAGTGGAGAGGTTTAGCGAGATTAAATCAGGGCAAGAGAGAACATGAGTAAAGTAACAAAGCAGGGGTGGACAGTTTAAAAGATAGTAATGGACAGAGGAGGGAAACAAGGAAGAATAGTTTGCAGTAAATAGTGGAATAGAAATCATCTTTTCATCATTTTTGTGCTAGCCAAGGAGCTACATATGGGCTATTTCCAAAGATTACAGTCAAATGCAAACCTGTGAATAAACCAACTAAAAAAGAACATGTATCCAACCCTTAGCAATGTGATTAAAAGCAATAAATAAACTTTTGCGTGGCATTTCAATGTATCTGTGTCATTCAAACACTGAAAGACCTCTATTCTGTGTTCACAAAATCAATGTTCCCTTCTACACTTGACCCAATTCATAACATGATAGCAGAGATACATCTACATAATGGTTTTATCTATTTAATATACTACGACAATGTTTCCACAAACCCTCTAGTGCTACAGTGAAAGCATCATGAGACTGACAGTCCAGTCCATGAGAAGTGATTAACACAACAGCACAGGACAGGTCTAGCTTTGAAAGCCTTGAGCTCGGGGGTGAGTTCTGTCCATTAGGTCAAAGGATTATCTAGGGTTAATGGAGTCAGAGCGACCAGGATATACTGTACCACGCTAACTTTTACAGCTTAACCACATCGAACAACACACGGGTTGCGTTTTCACTGTCACGTCTGGTTTCAAAAGTATATTTCATGGTCAGGAAAATACTTCATACACATAAGTTGCATCCAGTCTTTGTTAGTTTTCTATGCCACTTCTGGTGTTACAGTTCCAAGTGATCATGTTGATCCTATGAATGTCATTGAAGAAGCATTCTGTCCTGATGAGAAGGGCTTCTAAGATGATAACGGCCACATCCACAGGGCCCAATGGAGACTGAATGGTTTGATGCACATGAAAGCAATATACACCATGTGCCGAGAGATAAACCAAAGGAGAAATTTACATTTCTATCCTCACCTAAAATTTCACCAATATTATAAAGTGAATAATACCATGATAGCAAGGATCCCATGGACAGAGCTGTTTCATAATGCCATTATTGCAATTATTGCCAGAGACAGTTTGGACAAAACACACGGTTTGTCGTTCCGGCAGCCTTAAGGTCCCATCTTTGAGAAGGATAAAAAAAAAAAAACTCTTTTTCAACTTTTTGTCAACCAAAACTCCAAGTACCGATGTACAGGAGCCGCCGGCAGGTTGAAGAGGTTAAAGGTGTAGATCTATATATTTTTCGTATGACTTATAGGCCCTGCACCCGACTATGTAGATAAAACAGAAGTGCCAACAGTGCCAACAATTAGAAAGTAAAATCATTGCTTAC
This sequence comes from Monocentris japonica, assembly GCA_900323365.1. Classification (NCBI taxonomy): domain Eukaryota; kingdom Metazoa; phylum Chordata; class Actinopteri; order Trachichthyiformes; family Monocentridae; genus Monocentris; species Monocentris japonica. The sequence goes on along the minus strand of OOFE01022270.1, from coordinate 5,486 downwards.
AGTACTTTATATATCACCACTAATATTGCCTGTCTTCAAGGTGTATTATATTTGCTTAGGTAGACAGTTTTTGTCTTTTTGGCCGATACCTTAATTGCCAAAGGATTGTAGCTTGGCATCAAGCACCCAAGCTAATTTAGTCTCACTTAGTTGCTCTGATCATCCCTATCCCAGTTCAGCTGGGGGTCAGGGTGCCTAAAACAGGCGTGGGAGTGGCTATGTGTAATGATAGTGAGTAGTGCAGCATGGCTCTGTGTCTGAGCCCAGAGCGAGGCCTGAGATAACCCTCCCAACGTTGGTTGCAGGGAAGACCTCAAATGCTAATCTTAAACTTGGAGCTCAGGAGCTCCCCAGATATTCTTGTGGACTGGCAACCTAACTAGCTTATAAGTCACGGGGACAGCTCGGCACAAGCCACTAGTGTGGTTGGCTGTGCATGTACATGACATAGAATTGGATTAACAGAAGTTGGTGTTAAATGTAGGTTTGTGTGTGTGTGTGTGTGTGTGTACACGCGCATACACGTGCATGGACAAGGGTATGCGTGTGTCTATCTGTGCTTTAAATAGTTTCCCCTTTAGGTGGCTGAGGAGGCAGCGAAGGATGCAGTGGAATAGCCATGACATGTTGATTAATGACTTAATCATCAGCAGGGTGTCAGTATCTACGTGGTCATCTCCCGTACTGCCACAACAATAGCTTTGTACCTGAGGGACAGGCAGTCAGATGTACCCAGCTACATCCATCTTTGCCATCAATGAACGGATAGACAATGAAACTGATACCATATCAACACTGCATACCAATTTCCTGACTATTGACCTTGTGTTTGGTGAAATCTTTGCTGTGGTGATGCTTTTAGTGCTCAGGAGTCATTGATGTCTAGGTTATGGATTTATACTGTACCTGTTCTTGTATTATTTAATGTTATTCCGCACTATATTGTACTATATACAGTGCACTATATTGCATTGTATTTTCTAAAAGAAGTGTTTACTCACAGCTTCCAAACTTAAGTGGACATGCATGGGCATCCATTGGGAAATCCTCCAGTTGCATGGGGCATTCTGCTGATATAGTTAGTCTGAAAGAAGAAATCATGAATTCAAAGTCAGAATAAAAACTGATTGGATGGGCCATCATCATCATCATCATCATCATTTCCACTGTGTCCACTCATTATAAATCAAGTGGATACAGTTGTGGTTAGTTTTGTATTCTGCCATGAACAGATGAAAATCAATCAGGGGACAGGAGTTCACCCTCCTTCATTATTTTTTTCCCACATAATTAACGGCGGAGCTAAAAGTGATTTTCCCAACACAGTTCAATAAGCAGCTGAGCCACCAGGGGACCCACGATGATACCTATTAACAAAGTAGAATTCAATCATACATGTGAAAATGAGCTTGAGAATTATTTCATATGTGGAGCAAGGCTGCCACCTGGCTGTGAAATCACACTAAAGCACTACTTGCAGGAGAAAAAATGGCTCTAGGATACCTGCACATTATGTGATCTCTCTGTGTCTGTCTGTCTGTCTGTCTCTGTTATACAGCTGGATTTGTAACATTTTATAGCGCTACTGTAACTGAGCAGTTGGACACAGAAACACAAAACCAATGAGCTTCTCTAGTGGGTCTAATGTGCCAGCAGTACCCATCCACACTACAGAACCCCACAGCTTTATCAAATGCTGCCCTCTGTTGGAGATACTCATAAACACAGGTGTCATTGTCACCCTATATATCAGAACTAGCGAAACATTGAACAGCTCAATCATTTATCTGGAAAGCAAGCCTATCCAGATAAATGCACCACTTATCAAATTGAATATGGTACTGATTCAAGTGAAGTAGAGGTTTTACTCTCGAACATTATAATGTACTAATGCAATACGGAGGTAAAATTGCAATCCACAACAGAATTGGAATCTCAGTATATTGAAGGCCATAAGCAGTTTCAACTGTTTTAGTGAAAATGTTCCCCCACATCAACAAACACTAGCCTCCATATATAAATGGTGAATGTACAAGTCAAATATGAAATAGAAGTAAAGTCAAACAGTGGAAGTGAGATTGTAAGTGTGCATGTGCACGCCTGTGTGTGTGTGTGTGTGTGTGTGTGCACCTTGTGTGAGCTACTAGGATAAGATGAAGTTATTGGTCTGTTATTGGCGCAGTTACTCAATAGAAAACCAAAAATGTCTCTGTCGATTCTGTTAATTGCTTACTCGTAAATGAATATGTTGCAAGTCTTCATTACAAATTATTACTATTGTATTTCGCCTCTGCTGATTGCTTGATTTCACTGCTAGAACAGAGGCTGTCCTCTTATTAGTCAATTACTGGTCACAAATTGTCATTACTAAGGTACAGAACAAGATGACTGTACCCAGATAATCAAGGTGTTAGTCTACTGTTCCATAGCTCTGGCATGCTTGAGGATGACTGATATCCACTAAGGGACCACATAGTAAACAGCCAGTTCTGAACAGCATTAATTAGCGAAATCAAACATATAGGTTGCTGGCTCCTTAATAAATCATAATACCCAAAAAGGACTGTCATCTGTTATCAATACTGTACGCAGATGAATTACCAATTGTTTCAGACATCTAAGGCATCCCCATCATCATTATTTCAAGGATTCTCTAGGACTGAATCATGAAGTACACTATATGTTTTAGATTATCTCTTGTAAGAAACGTTCACGATCCATTGTGTATTACTGCAAAAGTGCATTGAAAGCTTGCAATGAAGTGCTTGGATCAAAACTGTCTTTCCTCTGAGAGATATTTTCATGGTACAGTAGCTAGGGCACTGTACTTGTTATTTGAACAGCCACTGTAGAAGAGTAATGCATGCATAAAATGTTTCTCTAATAACCTTGTTCCCAGAACAGAAATGCATTAAGAGGCCACTGTAAAACCATTCTAATGGCTTGTCGTGTTACCAAATGTAGATTTGTAGCAATTTTAAAGTCCATCGATCAATAGTCATTTTTCATATGCACCCACATCCATTTCCTTTCACTTCCTTGTTAATATTTGATTTGGAGTTTATTGTCCAGTTAAGCTGATGGCACAGTATTTAAATGAAAGCAATGTCAGGATGTGAATGATATGCTTCTATTTAGGCTCCCATCTATCGTTCTGCAGTATGGACTTCTAGGTATTATAAGTTCAAAGCATTGCGTCAGATCTTTGAGCTCTAAACCTCAAAAAGCATTCTTAAGGCATTATCAATACTAACAAGCAGTGGATTAGTTCGACCATACTTTGGCTAAATAATACCAATCACTTGTCAATTTGTCAGTGACCTTTAGGTAACGCATTGTCAAGAACATCAAGAGCAGGTTGTTGTACTTTACACCACAGTCCATTCAAATCATGATCTCAGTATCTGAGTTGTGGACTGTAATTGAGAGTGTTAGAGCAATGACAAACAGAATAGGTCATGCTCATAAAGAGCTGTGTTTTCATCAATGTCAATGTTAATGTTTCTGTGCTCTGGCAGCATGGTTGATGGTGGACAGACTCCTCCATTAAGGAGGAGGGACACACACAAGCCTCTCTCAAAAAGACCCAGTATTGGTTCCCTGTGTCAGAACACTGCGCTTTCAAGTTCATATGACCCACATGAAGACAACATGAGGTTAGATGACACATCAATGCACCACTCAGATCTGTATGAGTGTGTGGGTTGTATTAGTACAGCAGGGGTCTTAAATGCCATTTCCAATGAAGTACTATACGCTGATTGACGTAGTAGTCATTTCTCCAGTTTTAACTGGATTATACAGTATACATGAACTTGGATATGGACATTTCTACTTCATTGAGTAGAAATGTCCATATCCAAGTCCATGTATGACAAGAGAATAAAGTTGGGAGTGCTCACCTCATGGTATAGAGAAGAGTCCCGTCATCTTTAAGTCTTAGTAGCTTGTTAGGTGTAGTCATATTATGTGCAATGGATTTCTTTCCATTGAGAAAGAAGGTGTCAGGTGTCCAGATGTTACTGGCCAGAAGATTATTCAGGGGAAGCATCTCCATTGGGCCTTTAAAGCAAAGTCTTTCATCTTTCCAACTTTGACGAAAGAACACATCAATTGTGTATTCCTACAGAACAAAAATGACATCACTGGAGCATAAAACCTTTTGCCATTTGACACAGATAACACTGACAGCATAAGTTTTTAATCTGCCTACAGTAGGGAAGACCGGGGCTGGTTGTAACAGTGGGTGGTTGCATAACTACAAATAAAGTGAGTTGCATAAGTATTTGAGCAGCAACACACTGATGTTGTTCCTCCATTCATTGGATGTGAAATGACACAATGGCTAGGTTAAAGTGCAAACTGCTTTAATTTGATGGTATTTTAAAGCATGATGAATGGATCGGTAAAGAACTATAGCCTTTTGTATACATGGTCCCCCATTTAGGATGCAATTTTTTTTCACAAATTAGGAATATATTCAGTACATAAATTGACAATATATTGCATTTGACTCCATGTCATTCCACAATGTGGCACACTAGTGACGTGGAGTCATTTCGAACACATAGACTTTCAGTTATTAGCTAATGTCTCCATTGTCACATTGGCATCATAAGAAAATCCTTAACTTTTATGCTAGCATGAAAATCCCTTTAGTAACTGCTGAAAAGGTGATTCAATAAAAGGAGGTCCTTACCATTTCAGTGTCAGAGACTGGACCAAAGCTTGTGACAAAGATGTTGGTTTTGATCTCTGTCACCTTTTCTGTAAGAAGAGAAAGAATACTGTGAGCCTTTACAATACCGCCTTGTTTTGATTACCGCACAAGAGCAAAGTGCAATCATTCACATTCATAATAATCATCTACTCTAAGTATGAGGTCCTAATGCAGGTCTCACACTTTATCCAGGGAGATTATTGGGATTAAATTACGTTAACAAGCCAAAGGTCTAAAGTTCCTCAAATGTTCTTAAACGAAGTTCTGAAATGTGTGTTCTGCACTTGTTATGCTCTATGTAAGATACTGCAGTGTCTGTTTGCACCAGGCTTCAAAAAGCTGCTCTGAATGGGCAAATATGATACATGGCTGCTCCGCAATACTGAGTGATTGGACCACTGGGGGGAAACACAGACAGACTGAGTAGACAGGTACATTGGGTTAGTAGCTAGCTACAATTAGGTAAGTTGTTCCAAAAAATGTCTAACTTTATCTGGAAGTAATGGTAGTTGTCCAAATCAGAATCAGAATCAGAATGGGGGTTTATTGCCAATACACATACAAGGAATTTGCCTTGATCTGATGGTGCAACATTTAACAGAAGAAAAACAAGTCAAAAATATAAAATCTAAAAAACAAATTCACATAATAAATTATAAAAAAGACAAAACATATAACAAGACATGTGTGCAATAAGGTGCAAGTGGGAAATATGTGCAAGTTGCCTATTTGTAGTGTGTGTGTGTGTGCGTGTGGGGGGGGAGGA
>OOFE01022266.1:0-15087 GCA_900323365.1 Monocentris japonica | reverse complement strand
GATGAATCACGTTTTCTTTTACATCATGTGGACGGCCAGGTGAGTGTGCATCGTTTACCTGGGGAAGAGATGGCACCAGGATGCACTATGGGAAGAAGGCAAGCCAGCGGAGGCAGTGTGATGCTCTGGGCAATGGAATGGTTTGAAGAACTTGACAAAGAGTTCAAGGTGTTGACTTGGCCTACAAATTCCCCAGATCTCAATCCGATCAAGCTATGGGATCTATGGGATGTGCTGGAAAAACAAGTCTGATCCATGGAGGCCCCACCTCTCAACTTACAGGGCTTAAAGGATCTGCTACTAACGTCTTGGTGCCAGATACCACAGGACACCTTCAGAGGTCTTGTGGAGTCCATGCCTCCACGGGTCAGAGCTGTTTTGGCAGCACGAGGGGGACCTACACAATATTACGCAGGTGGTTTTAATGTTATGGCTGATCGGTGTAAATGCCAGCACAAAGTTTTGGCCACAGTTTTCAGGAGAAGTGCCAGTCGCCTTAGTGGCCATTTTTAGTGTGACAACAGGGAACTTGAAAGGGATTTAGAGTTGGGGAGACACGCAGTTATAGAGGTGTGACTGATGTTGCATTCATGTCGCATGGGAAAGATGGTAGAGACAAGCTTCCTACTTCAAAATGCTGCTCAATTCAGCTTTCAGCTGGTAAATACTACTTGGGAAATCAAGATTTGAAGATGGACTGGATTTCTTTGATTTTCCTGAATTCTGATGTCACCAACATGGAAATACCTGTAGTCAAGTGTAGGGAATGATAGTCATTTCAAATAAACCAAACACAATGAACAATTTTTATCAAATAGGTCATTTTGTGATCATAACTCTTAAAATGCCATGGCGGGACACAACTACTGACTGAAGTTTTGGCTTGTGATTGACATTGTAATGTTTGGTTTGCTGTAAAACATGAACTCAAATGCACCACTCACGAAATGCATGTGTGTTAATTGTAAAAAAGGCTTAGAATAATTATCATAGCATTTTGACGGCTTCTAATGAGTTCAAATGCATTAACACTTCCAAGTTGGTGTTTTTAACAATCGTCGTTCTGACAGTTATTCCCATAGGACATGAATGCAGCATTCTCCATTACACCATCTCTGAGTATAATGGCATTATGGTTTGTTTTTTTTTACCCCACACAATCAGTCATGGAATATCACCTGTTCCAACAGTAGACTTGATGTTAAGCTCCAGTGACTTGAGAACAACCAGACCGACAGCTCTTAGCATCACATAGTCTGGTTTCTGATCCCCATCGCTTCGTACTTGGCTGTTTCCCCCGAAGAAAGAAGCTGTCGCCTCCACTTGAACACACCGTAACCAATCAGCACTCACTGCTTGTAACACGGTATCAGCCAACGTGGTCATATCAGCGCTGAAGTGCTCATCTCTCAGCCCGCCAGCGGCCACCTCTCCTAAAGCCATGTCCTCTCCGGCCTTCTGAAGCTGGGTTTTCTTTAGTAGCAGCAGCACACGCTTTTTCACAAAATACTCGGCGGAAGAGTCAACTATTCTCAGAAGTGCTGAGGCGTGAGTGTGGGTTAATCTCTGGCTTTGTAGACAGACACCGGTTTGACAAATCAACCTGGATGCAGTCAGCACCTCCAGTAAGTTCAGGAGGGTGGAGAAAGATGTAGCCCAGTGTCCACTGTTGGTGAAGTCCACCGCAGACTGCCTCTCTTCCTTGCTCTCTTCGGGGAGAAACTTTGAGCATAAAGCACATAGGTCCGGGTCGAAAGCTGCAAGAAGCTTCCCTAGGATCTCTGGTGAAGGAAATTAACAACAGTTCAAATGACTGAAACAACACGCATTCAAAAAAGTGGATTAGAAACATCAAAGGATCTAAATGTGTGTACACACTGCAAACAACTTGGTTGAAGGGTCGTTCAATTCCAACCAGGCAAATCATGTATTTATCATTACTTTGGTGTTGCCTTTCATAACATTACATTGTTTTGATGAGCTAACATAGCTAGCTAGGCAGTGCTAATTCGGTAACATTAATCGAAAATTAACAGAAAGAAAATGAGTATAATTATTTCAGAGCTTGCGATGGATGCAACTGTTCCAGAAGGATCCTTTTTGAGACATTGACTCCTGTAGTCTTTCAAATAAAAGTTGTAGAGAACTGGGAAGTTTTGAATGGCTGTGATCAACTTCTCATCCATTTGGCGGGAAACGCAGAAATCTGATTGGCCAACTTTTCTCGGCCAGCAAGCTTGTTGACCGTCCACACAACGGCCAAGTTTCCCTGGTCGCTCAGCTCTATAGGACATGAAAGGACTTCTGGTGACTTGTGTTGCTCGCAGCGTGAACAGACGGACAGAGTTTTACTCTAGCGGGTTTTACCTTCATGAGATCCCTTGAGAATTTTTTTTAAGACATCGGTGAATAACCAGATGCAGGCATCCATTTCATTACTGGGGAAAGAGTTGTGAAACACTTGCACACACTTCTGATGCCAAACTGGACTGATCGTACCCTATGAAATGAGAGAAAAGATTATGCCATTAGTACAGTGGTGAATTATGGTTAGACCAATATATGATGCCAATATTGGTCTTTTATTAAATATCAGATATCGGCCACTCAGTGTCGTCAACCTCTGATATGATGCAGATACCTCCCCGACCACAGCTACAACCAAACAGCCTGTAAAGGCCAAACATTCAGTGTAAAGTCCTTATAAATTATTATATTGTGATATAGTACATTTGAAACACTTGAAAGCAAATTGTGTTAGAATATCTATCTTTAGGCAAGCATGGAATCAATGAAGATGAATAAATGAAATAATAAGCATTATGGTTTTTATAGATAAAGCAGACAATAGTTGACAAGCCATCAGTCATGTCATCACAACTTTGCAATCAATAGAAATAGAAAAAATTAAAACACAGCCAATCAGGAAAGGGGGACTGGCTTAAATGACATCACCAACCAACTGGAAACTATTTCTCCAGTCCAATGGGCCATCACACATCTCAATGTGGTTTCAGAATCAATAGATAAAGAGATAATCAGAAACAGCTAATCAAGAGGGGGGAGGGGTTAAATGACATCACCAATCAATAGGACACTTTGTCCCAGTCCGACAAGCCAAAACACATCAATGTTTACTTTGGGATCAATAGAAATAAAATATCAATAGGAAACTGTCTCCTTAGTCCAACAAGCTATCAACTCATGCCAGTGCAACTTTGAGCAAGTAAACACATGTTAAACAGATGTAAACGATTAAACAGGAAACAGGAAATTCTCTCCTGATTTCAATGAGCCGTCACATTTACATGACCAATCAATAGGACAGAAATCCGACAAGCCATCACTCATGTCAATGAAACTTGGGAATCAATAGAGATAGATGATGTGTCAATCATGAAAGGAGGATGAGCTTAAATGACATCATCAATTGATAGGAAACTCTCCTGAGTCTGACGAACCATCATTCATGTCAATTTGATTTGGGATCAGTAGATCGGTAGATGATAAAAAGCACAATTTCTTTTCAAATTTCTGGGAGGGGCTGACAGATTGATGATGAAAAAACAGCCAATTGGGAAAGAGGGAGGGGCTTAAATTGCACCACTAATTGGTAGGAAAATATTTTCCTATTTAACTAGCCATTCATCCTTAGAGGTGCTACAATTTCTCATACAATTACTGAACATGCTGTATACTAAAGCGTTAGCATGCGCACCAGACAGAGAGACAGAGATGATTTTGGTGCCAATCCTCTTGTTAGATATTGGGTGAGGTGACTCTATCAACCCCCTGCTGATGCATTATGGTCCAGTAAAAATCTTACTTTTTGCCCCTTTAAATTAATTTGTATTTGAGAGGAAACTAGGATACTAGGAACTCAAGAAGCCACTCCCATCAGGATAGAACTGCTTCCATAGGATGAAGGCAATCACTAAGGATTGCTTTCTATTTTTTTCTATAGAGGGCAAGGTGAATAAATATATATACCTTGTCCTCTATAAGGGGGTTGAGTTTATCTAAACCATGGCAGGAAAATACAATCCACACCATAATAGAGCCACCAGAATCCTTCATCTTCGTTGAGTTCTTTTTTGATGGACTGTTTTTTTGTGTAACTGACTACTCACCAACCAGAGATATATTTGCCACCAAATGATTCAGAGCTGCTCATCTGATTGGAATCAATGCTCAGACTTCACAGTCATATCTGATAAATCGCTCCTTTCAGACTTCCAAGCCAGCATCACATCAGCTAGCTATACCACCTGAGAGCATCATCACTGAAGATCCTGTCAATACGTACTGCATCTTTTTTTTACTCAGGTGTTTACGAGGGTTTCACTGCTATGTTTTTTGAAGATCTTTGGATTAAAGCTGCTAATAGTTGACAATTTGTGCCAATATTCAATATTTTCTAATCTGACCATTTTCAGTCCCAAAATGTCCTAGTATTCAGTGTTTCCTCCAGAATTGTATTCTTGTCAGGGTGGAAAGGCCTCTGAAACAGAATTTAGACATGAAAACTCTCAATTGAAATTGAGGATGATTATGATGATGATAATAATAATTCATTTTCATACATACTTGTGTTGAATCCAGTCAAAATGCCTCATTAGAATTAATTCAGGTTAAGGTCTCCCCATAGACAACCAGTGTAGTATTGATCAATTCTACAATAAATATGCCAATCAAACTGCATCAGATCCGTCATATCACCACACTGACTGGACCAGATCTGATTTTTAATAAAAGGGAACTGAGGCACTTTGGCAGTTACCTATACAAATAACTTAGATACTCACAGATTCCTGAAGTTCATAGAAAATATAGGTTGATGCGCTTTTTGCAGCCAGGTGAGAGATCAACTGGTCCCCAGCCTGGAACTGATGAACCTGTTGGAGTGGGATTATTAGATGATCTTTAACAACCCATTTAACTTATTTTTGTTTTCCGGTTAGTCAGAGGAGACTAGGATACTAACGAGTTTTGCCATGAACTCCTCCTCTTGAAACAACACCCTCTGGATTTCCATGAAGTATGAGCTGGCCTCTGGAGACACGCTTTGAGACAGCAAGCTAGAGTTTATTTTCTCAACCAGAGTCAGAGTGATGTAAGTCAACTCAACAATGTTCTCATGGCAATATCCTGAATCAGAGCTCTCCTCGCGCTGGCAGAGACGACTGGAGCCTCTCTCCTGCACGGGGGACGGTCCACATACCCCTGAAAGTATTACAGATGCCAGATCGCCAGCACTTTGGCTGAGACACGATCCCCTCAGCAAACATCTGTATGCATCAGTTACAGAATCAATGCGGTTTCTCATTTTAGTGCGGTCCCTACGGCTCCACAAATACTGCAATTTCATTAAAACGCTAGAATGCTGGCGCCGCTACACTAGCCATGCGGATGGATGAGAGAATTGGTAAACATGCTATGTGGTGTGGAAAAACAACAAAGTCGTGCTGCTTCCGTGTGACGACCTGCCACGTGATAAACAAGGAAGTAATGTTACAACATGCGATTGCAAGCTGCGTCAAGATGCCTAGAGTTACGCGGAATAAGACCGAAAGTAACGGGATTTCACCTTCAAAATAAAATAAAATGTGTTACTTCTGTAGTGTTCCAGTAGGGTGAACAGACAAGAATAATTGTGTCAAATAGTAGATGGCTTGGATTAGAAGAACTGGTTGATGAATCAACTTTATTTGGCACTAACACATGCAGTGAATTTCTTTCTTGGCATCCTACGTCTGACTAGATACACACACATCACCCCACACACATGCACTTTTCCGGTCAGAGGACAGCGCAGGCAGCAGCAACTGGACAGCACGCCTGGAGCAGTTGGGGTTTAGATGCCTTGCTCAAGGGCACCTTGGCAGTGTTAGTGGGGCACTGTAGCTGTGGCACCAGTCATTTTTTCAATCACCAGCTCACAGCTGGAATGTGCCCTCCTGGTGGTGCCGAGGATCAAACCAGCGACCCTCCAGTGATGGGTCAGTCTCTCTAACCGCTAGGCCAACCTGGTATATTTTTGGCAGCACAGTATCATGGACCTATAAGGACGCTAGGAGCTGGGGCTCCCATTCTACAGCCCTTTGAATCAATTGTGCTATGTGTGTTTGCTCATTTCTTTGTATATTTTGGTAGCTCTGTAAATATGGCATCTTGCATTTAAAAGGACATTTACAAAAAAAAACAGAGGTACTCTTAATTTATTACAGAATGCGTTCTTTATTTTCACTTACGTACACTGGATTACTCAAAAATCGCTGAAACACATTTGAGAATGCGGCTTTTATTTTAAAACACGTATAAGTGTTTTATTTTGAAATCTGTGACCGGATGTCGCAGTGTTTATTCTATCTGTCTTGTCGCTGGTGAATAAAATGTGTTCACAGACGGACGCTGACTTTGTTGTCAAGGCGGATGGTTTTTGTATCAGTACAATGAAGCTCAACATTGTGGAAATAGATATTCAGTGAGGTTTTGACAGAGAATTTTAAGGTTTGAAATATTTTAGTTAAAAACGGCGGCAGGATGCTGCTTTGACAACTCCAATTCCTCCTGTCTGAAACCTTATTGGCTAAACGGCTTTCTTCTTGGCGTCTGTCAAGTAAGTCTTTGTTTTACAATAGCAAAGAAAGTATTTATATTTGGCAATAAATATAAGTATATTCTGAATGCATGTTGATGCCGATATACTCACTGTATTGAGGTTCTTGCATATTCAAGTCGTCAAGCAAAGCAAAACTCCAGCTCCATCAAGCTAACGTTAGCTGAAGTTAGCTTGCTGGCTAAACAACGATAGCTTATAGCAGTGTTAACAGAGTACTTGGCAGCTGACGACGCTGCCCTAGCTGGACTGGCCTTATATGTGAGTGAGGTTTAGTTTTTTTACGCAAGATATTCTTATTCAGTACGTTTTGTGCAGCACACATGCGTGTATAATCTTTACCTGCGTGGCTGGCTTTCCCACTAGTTATGGTTAGCTAAGGTTACGATTTACTTTGTGTGGTGTATGTTGTTAGCTAACGTTAGCAAATAAAGCCACTCTATTGTCCGTGGTTTCTTCCAAGCTGGCTAAGCTAACTAACTAAATAACTAATTGATGTCTAGTCAACATCTGCTAAATAAAAAGTATAACGTTAACCAGTCATGCCTGGCATGGTATTATACCCCGTTTATACCCAGTAAAATCTAGTATGTAACGTTGGGTAACAACTAGCTGTCAGCTGGTCTTAAACCTTAGCTCAAAGCTAGTGAGAAATTAGCCAGCTATGTTGCCATTACTTTCAGACATTACTGTGTTGTTACCCATAACAAATAAGGGGAATACTTGCTGAACTTGTGCTACTAGTTAGGCTGACTAGCTAATTACTTGCTAAAAGTTAAAGTATTTTTTATGTGCTGCAGGAAAAGGTATAGAAGACTGAGGTCATGTCTTCTTATTTCTCTCTCAATCTTTCCTTTGCAGCTGCATAACTACAGGTGCAGCTTAGATATGCCCAAGAGAGGCCTGTCTCTCCAGCTTGTCAAAAGGTGAATTTGATTATCATGTCTTTCTTCAACTTAAAGTGTTTTTGTTTGTTTGTTTGTTGTTGTTTTTAACTCAGGGGTGTTTACTCCTTCTAGTTTGGTTTGTTTAGGCAGGTGAGAACAATGCCACTCAGGTGGCACCAAATAACCACACTGAGACCTCTGAAAATGCAGGTCTCTGTCCCCTTCCAAGACAACCATGGTGTGGGTAAGCGTGATAACGTATTCTGAACCAACTACAGGAAACAACTGCAAAACGCAAGGTGTTATTTGGTATAAGGAGCCACTCATATTCAGCTAAGTCCATCATGCTTAGCTAATGTTAAGCTTGCAGGATGGCAGGTTACCAAAACTGTCCAAGCTACTTGTGAGTCTTGTTTACAAGCCCTGGTTCACTTTTAACTGGGCAGTGTGAACCCAAACAAACCAAATGCAACAAAGTAAACCTTTACACTACAGTTTGGACCAGAGAAAAACGTCTATAGGTGTGATTACTCCCTAAGTTGATGGCATCAGCTGATCACTTGGAGGTACAGATAATTTGATCCAAGGACTATTTCACACACAGCAATGAACATGTTGTCTGTTGAAGTACAAAGTTCCATCAGTATTTCCTCAGTGATGCATTTTTTGGGAGCGGCTGTTTAGCCTAGTGGTTATGAATACTGTCCTATAAATGGAATGTCTCATTCGTACCAGCAACAGCCTTGTGTCCTGTCGAAGTGTCCTTGAGCAAGGCACTGCACCCCTACCTGCTCACTCATTCTAAGTTTTTGTTAGTCATGTCAGATAAGAATTATTTTTTACCTCTGTTGTCTATACATGGAATGGCACTGAAAACAGGTCGGGTGACACTTGTTTCTGAAAAATATATATTACTTGGCTGGTAAAAATTATTCTTGGCAGATCTTAGCCCAGGTCTTAGCCAAAAAGTTAATTCCTGTCACTGCACACACCCCACCCCAATCCCAAAGACACCTTTATTCATCACTCTTTCCCAATAGAGGTTAGGTGCAGATGAACATCCCTCGCACGAAATGTGACAGGATGCTGAACCATCACTGCAGAAGGAACCCTGAGCTTCACGAGGAGCTGCAGATCCAGGCTGCAGTGGCGGCGGGGGATGTCTACACTGTCAGGCGAATGCTAGAGCAAGGATACTCGCCTAAGATCCGCGATGCCAATGGCTGGACGCTGCTCCACTTCTCTGCTGCCAAAGGAAAAGAGAGATGTGTCCGTGTTTTTCTGGAGCATGGAGGTCAGAGGCTTTGTCTTTTGGATCAAAGGAGTTAGAATTTTTGTCCACATTGCTGCTTAAGTTGGTTACAGTTTGATGTCTTGGTTTTGGTGTTTCAGCTATATGTCATGACTGTGCAACCTGAATCCAGGCCTTTCTGTCTTACACTAGAGGGCATTATTTTACCAGCCCAGAAGAGTCAGACTTTCATGTCTGTTCTCCCGGCAAGGCCCATACAGGCTATTATGCATCCCTGTGATAGTTATAAGACACATGGTTGTACAAGTTTTGTCAAATGTTGTATATGAGGTCTTTATTCTGGGAATAGGCACGTTATATATTTAGTTACAATGTATAAATGTAGCCAAAGCCTGAGACCTTCTACTTTTAAAAATCCTGTAAGTGCATTGCAATAGTTTATAATTGCATATAGAAGGCACTGTATGTCAAAGCCACTTGTTTGACTGATCTGCTGAAGAGGTTATTTGTGGCAGATTGAAGTTAAGTTGACCTGTTGTCTCTCATTCATAATCCCCTGTCCTCAATGATGACAGTTGTTATGATTAAACCCATAGTCAAACAAGCTACTTATGTCTTGCTTGCCAGGTAGCATGGCTGTCCAATACAGTGCTAAAGGGCCAATAGTTCAACCCCAAAAGCACCAAAACCACAAAAAACAAACTTTTTTTGCCAAAGTATATATTTTGAGTATCCGCTGTTCTGTTAGGAATGTACATAATTAACTCTATAATGAAGCAATTGATGAGATTTTGGTCAGAATCGACTGGTATGATGGAAGAAGATGGGGAAAACAGGATCCAGGTTGAAAATGGCCAGAGTTATACTTCAAGCATCTCTTGAGACATGGTCACATCACATCACTGTCCTAAGGACATTTTTCACCTTTTCCTCTTTTCCGATCCTTGTTGTATCCCCTCATTATCTCAGATTTCTGTTCTTCTCTCCACAGCTGACCCCACAGTGAAAGACTTCATCGGCGGATTCACGGCACTCCACTATGCTGCCATGCACGGCAGAGCACGCATCGCCCGGCTGATGCTGGAGTCAGAGTTTCGCAGTGACATTATCAATGCCAAAAGCAACGATGGCTGGACGCCACTCCATGTGGCCGCCCACTATGGCCGGGACTCGTTCGTACGCCTCCTCCTCGAATTCAGGGCCGAGGTGGACCCACTGAGTGACAAAGGCACCACCCCGCTACAGCTAGCCATCATTCGCGAGCGCTCCAGCTGTGTGCGGATCCTCCTGGACCACAGCGCCAACATTGACATTCAAAATGGCTTCCTGCTGCGATATGCCGTGATCAAAGGCAATCACTCATACTGCCGCATGTTCCTGCAGAGGGGAGCGGACACTAACCTGGGCCGTCTAGAGGACGGCCAGACCCCACTGCACCTATCAGCCCTCAGGGATGATTTACTGTGTGCTCAGATGCTCTACACATATGGAGCGGATACAAACACCAGGAACTACGAGGGCCAGACGCCAGTGGCTGTATCTGTTAGTATGTCTGGAATCAGCCGGCCCTGTCTGGACTTCCTACAGGAGGTCACCAGTAAGTCCGATCAACACACGTAGCATTTAGATGCCTATTGCCGCTGCATATGTGACAGTAATTTTAAAAAGCAGGAAAGGAAAAATGCTCGCTCATATACTCTTACACTGTTAGATATCATCAATATGTGATGTTTAATACATTCAAGGAGTTATTTCGTGATGAAGTTTCATAATTTACTTTGTTGGTGTTCCCACCTTCCCTCAAGCTGCTGTGTCTACTTCAATTAGTGAATTCCTACGTTTCCCGGAATGCCTTTTCATAACACCTAGAGATGTGTGAATGTGGCGCTTTTAATCAAAGATGGCCGTATGGCTTTATAAATGGATTAAAAGTGTTATCATTCAGCTGTGGGTTATACGTGTCTATGATCGCAGCCGCACACCCCTTAGTGAAAACACAATATGTCTCATGGCTGCATTGCATTCTGGTCTATTGAGGCTGCTATCAGTGGAGTAATTGTAATCTCTCCCTCTTCTACGATGGATTTCTCCACGTATGATTGTTGCATGTTGGTGCAAAATGGCGAGTCTAGAAAGAAGCCCTTGCTATTTGATTCAAAGGAGCTTACACCAAAACCCGATGTTTACTATTGGTGTTTTAGACCGCAAAAACATTTTCTGCTATTAAAGTCCATTGTAGCTGCACTGGAAATATCTCAACATGATGTCACATCGCTTAGGGTGGATTTTTCCTTAAGTTCACATTGTGTATATACCCTTATGGGTACCAGCTAATGTTGCACATCCATAGTTAATGTAGTATGGCACAGAGAACAGTGAATGCCCTTAACCATGGGAAGAAATCTGATGTTGAAATGGGTGGGGTGAAGGAAAGGATTCCAAGTTCGGTACAAAAAGTGATAGACCTCTTATTGTAAGTTGAGAGGAGGAGAAACTTCAGAAATGTACGGAAAGAAAGAGGGAACATTGCCAACACAAGGTTATAATGACCAGTGTTCAGTCGCAGAACAATCATGGTTGGAGGGAAAAGGAGAGCACATTACCTGAAGCACTAATGATTTAGGAGGAACAATGGCTGCATTCCTCCACTGCCCCCTGAACTTTGATATCAAAGATATCAAAGAGCTCTGGACTGGTTCAGACAAGCCCATTCAGCAACTCCAAACGATCAGCCAGATCACATATCTGCTGGGTTATTGATTACAGCACTACCTCAGTAGATTAACTCATCTGCTTCAGCCATGAAAGCCTTGTCCCACACAGGATGACTGGCACCCAGCTCTTTTGAAGGGCTGTTACAGACATATCAGTGTTGCTCCCCTTAGGTTTTTTTCTCATGTAGGGTGCTGCAGCCTGAAAGGTATGGCTCCCTGTACAATTATCACGATACAAAGGCCCCAACACCAAGCTAATTGTGTAGAAAAAATCCACCCAGAATTCACAGCACATATTGTATCCCTATAATCTTTGATAGTTCGGTCTAGTTTTGTGAACGTGAACAAGCTCTGCACCTTAGGCAGTGATCACATAGGGTGCTTTTCTTCTAATTTTTTTTAAACCTGCATTTTTTTCAGTTTTTTTCCTTTCTTTTAGTTATTTTCAGTGCTTTGATCATGGCAGTGGTTAGATACACATTTGGACGCTTTAACAACAAA
Source organism: Monocentris japonica (assembly GCA_900323365.1). Lineage (NCBI taxonomy): Eukaryota > Metazoa > Chordata > Actinopteri > Trachichthyiformes > Monocentridae > Monocentris > Monocentris japonica. Next base: position 3,114 of record OOFE01022266.1, on the reverse strand, counting down.
GTGTAAATGCTCCATTCCTCATATAGGAGCTATGTAAACAGTCGCATAGTAGCTTGCATAGTAACATACTTGGTGGTTTGTCAGGATACTCATGGATGGGGAGCAAGCAAAGCCAGGTATTTAGTGTAAATTTTTAAGAATGTAAATATTTTGAGAGGAAGTGATGTGCGTGACAATCTGTGTTTTAATGAGGGGAAAGAGAGATCGGATTTCAAGGTGTATACCGGAGACTCATTTTAATGCCAGGTGTAACTAGATTCCAGCTACATCCGATCGAGACACAATCTGGATACGATCACGCCAGGTGTAAATGGCTGGTTTTCTGGCTCCTAACTTTGAGAGTTATTCCTCCAGGTTCAAACTGATGCCATGAACATTTTGGCCGTATAATTAGGCCCCTATAAAATAAGTATTAAATCTCTATGGTATGTGAATGTAGTATAAATAGATGACTATAGAGCCAGTGCAGTGTTGCCTTATGCTGGGGACACACTGCAACACTTTTGGGCCAATTAGCCTATAGCTACAATTTGGGGTCACAGCTGCTTCATCCAGATCTAATGTTTTTCATGGGTTTCCACACGTGGGTGTTCCTTATTCACAGCAAAATTGTAAGAATTGTACTATTTGTGGTTTTGCCAAAGTTGTATTTGGAAAATGCAATCAGGGCAGTCAGAGCAAGTCGGCTTAATGAGTTTTACATTTGGGGCAAGGGGATGGGGCGGAACCTCTAGTACTAACAACCAATTGGAGCAGTGGCTCTTTCTGGCTGCAAGAAACGTTGCTCTTTACTCAAAATATTTCTGAATTCTGTTTTGCTTGAAAAAAAACTTGATAGACTGCCCACTTACCTCCCCATCCAGTCAGTATCATCAGCATTATTTCAAACATGTTTGATTTTATCGCTTTTACGACATCCTCCTGTGGTGTGAGCTGTGATATATAAATAGAGAAGCAATAGCAATAACATAGTGAGGTCTTGTGGCTGCATTGCATTCTGGTCTATCTCGGCTACTGTCGATGGAGAAATGGGTCTCTCTCCTCTTCTCCGATGGATTTCTCCCTGTATGATTGTTGAACGTCTAGAAAGAAGCTCTTGCTCTGTGATTCTGACGTTTACCGTTGATGTTTTAGAAAATACTTAGCAGAATTCTTTTCTGTTATCTATCAAACACAATTGTTGCTGTGCTGGAAATATCTCAACACGACTTCACATCTTGTAGATTTGACCAGGGAATATGATAAATGCACCACCAAACAACAAAATGGGCCCAGCAATGCAGCATACATCAGCAATGGCTGTTTTTTAACAGTGTTAAAATGTTTTAGGGTGGATTTTTCTTTTTAACCTCATCAATGAGCACACCTCTACGAAGCAGGAGGAAAACAATCTGAGCAAGCGAGTCATTAAGCATGTGATGTCCAGTCTTTTCAGCCTGTGCAGTCGTGTAGTGTGTCCTCAGCCTTAAGCACTGTGAGGGGAGAAGTAGGGCTCTGGTGACAGCAGACAGTCCTGCAGCTTTGTTGTGGTTTATCCAGCTATCTCTCATCGTGGGTGTTTCTCATGGCCGAGGAAGAGGAGGAAGAGAAACGTCCACAACAAAGAAGTCACTTTACCGCTGTCAGACTGATAACGCCTACACGAACCACTTCCTGGAACCGAAGGGATTTTTCCCAACTGTTTGCATACAGCTGATAAGAGTGAACGCTAAATGACTGACGGCTGAGTAATCCCTTAGGAAGGGTGTTTGAAGAGCTGGCAACGTATTAGATTTAATAAACATAATGGGATATACAGAGATGCACCTCATCTTTTTGCTTAATAATTGCCAGCCAGAATGACTAAATGTGCTCCTTCACAATCACAGCTAGAGGTATAGATTTAGGTATAACCTAGTTGTAACCTATCAAAAGCCTATCAAAAATGTACAATTCTTCAGTGTCCGACAGGGTCTGACTGAGTTTTTGAAGGCCGATATTTTTGGATTGAAGCTGCCGATAGCCACGATTTTTTTTGCCGCTATTTAGTAACTTTAAATGTTCAAATTCATGAACAAGTATTCAGTGTTTCCCCTTTTTTTTTCTGTCGGGGTGGAAAAGCCTCTTAGAATCAATTTAGATTAAGGGCTCATTTTGCGCCTTCATATTTAGAGCGATAGAGTTCTATCTCAGACACCACTTTAACAAAACTGATGGATTTTAACAAAAAATCATTGCATTGTATTATTTTCAAAATTACAGTAGTTGGCCCAAGAGGGGCGCTACAATTACAGGTCGAAATTAAAGGTTTTAATAGCCAGTCATACAAGCTGGAATGAAATGAAATGTGGTGCACATATCCAGCTATCCTTGCTCTACAATTTTGCTTGCAGGACCAATTGATGAACGCCATATTGAATCTGCCACTATTTTGAGGTTCATGACAAACAGTTTCTCACTCAAAGGCTTTTCCATGTTTTTACTGATCGGCTCAAGGGGTGATCATTTGTGCATTCAGCCAATATGGGGCGCCACAAATGCCAAAAAGGAAAACACTGCCAGACAATCCAAATGTCCCGAAAAATGTCTTTGTGTTGTTACATAACAGACTTTTTTCACTTTTGTGTAACTGATTGGGCCAAAGGGTGACCACATCATTCATGGGAGACGAGATGTTTATTGTTACTTTGTTTATGTTGACAGTATACACTCACCGGCCACTTTATTAGGTACACCTTGCTAGTACCGGGTTGGACCCCCTTTTGCCTTCAGAACTGCCTTAATTCTTCGTGGCATACTTTCAACAAGGTGTTAGAAACATTCCTCAGAGATTTTGGTCCATATTGACATGATAGCATCACGCAGTTGCTGCAGATTTGTCGGCTGCACATCCATGATGCGAATCTCCCGTTTCACCACATCCCAAAGATGCTCTATTGGATTGAGATCTGGTGACTGTGGAGGCCATTGGAGTACAGTGAACTCATTGTCATGTTCAAGGAACCAGTTTGAGATGATTTGAGCTTTGTGACATGGTGCATTATCCTGCTGGAAGTAGCCATCAGAAGATGGGTACACTGTGGTCATAAAGGGATGGACATGGTCAGCATCAATACTCAGGTAGGCTGTGGCATT
>OOFE01022263.1:3694-13958 GCA_900323365.1 Monocentris japonica | reverse complement strand
AGCCATCACAATTTGGCCCTTGTCAAAGTCGCTCAGATGCTTCCAACACATTCAAGAACTGACTGTTCACTTGCTTCCCAATATATCCCACCACTTGACAGGTGCCATTGTAACGAGATAATCAATGTTATTCACTTCACCTGTCAGTGGTTTTAATGTTGTGGCTGATCAGTGTATAATCCTTTCAAATGCCTTAATATTTTGCCTCTGCCTTTCTGACATGTAAAAAGCTTGGGTGTTGAAATTATCAGTTGTTTTCCTTGTTTTTTTCTGTGCAGGGGTGTTCAAACAAGTTTCGATTCATTCTAAATAGAAATCAATTCTGATCACTGTCAATATATAACCTCATATTATGAAACACTGACTCACATGACAAAAAAAAAATCACCAACTCTGAAATTACAGGGAAGTCAAAGAGTTGTTATTGAGATGTTCTCATAGAAAGATGAGCCTCTGATAAAATCTTTTGAGTGGTAGCGGGAGTTCTGCAAGTCCAGAGGGGCTAGGTGTGTCAGTGTACGACTGTGCCTCCTCTATGAATAGCTGACGGCATATTATGGTTGGCTCTGATGCAGATGCAGATATCTAGTTTCATCACCTTTCATTCCAGTCTGTAAAATGATATTTGGTTAAGTTCCTATGAGAAATGATAGTCTATCTATCAGGATTTAATGCCCATCCATCGCTATCTCCTTGATATTTCTTTTGTAAAACCATCCCTTTATGCTGCAGTGCCATTTTAAGACTTATTTATGTAAACATTGCAACACTTTAATGAATGGTAAATCCAAGGGGAATTTGTTAACTTGTTTAACAATGCAAACACTGAGCCAGTGTTCATGCAGCCCTCTGATCATGTTGCTCTGTAAAGCCTATGAACAGGTTAAACCTTGTAAACAGGTTAAACCCTGTTATGTTATGTCCAAGCACATTTTTCCCAGAAAAGCTCTGAAACAGGGCGCTGACTGTTTCCGTACTGTTTTTATGAAATCACCTTTTAGGACATTATCAGTATGACATCTATTTATCAATACTAATGCATGGAGGTTTAAAAATACTGTAATTATCCTTTACGGAGGAGGATTAGGAGAAGGTTAAGGGTGGGGATCATTTCAGGAATACCTGAAATGGAATTTCATTTCACTTTCATTTCATTTCATTTCATTTCAATTTCATTTCCAGGAATTTCATTTCACTGCACATCCTGTATGTGTATGTGACAAATAAAGTTCTTGACTTGACAAATGTATTTCATCAATAATAGCCTATACTTTATGGACCCAACTGGAGCAGACAATTTGCAGGGTGTGTATCAGTGTGTATCCCCCGCCAAAACAAAAAAAACTAAAAACCTGTCCAAAACCTTTGGACAGTGTAATGAAGTGGGCCTTAACCCTTGTGTTGTGTTCCAGTCAAATTTGACCGATTTACAACTTTTATGTCTGAATTTTTTTGTTTATTTCATCTGATTGGAATAAAGCTCCATGACATTGTCCACACGGGGCATCTGAACACACAAAATAAATTTGGATCGTTTTCATTAAATTTTGGGTGTTTTATTTAACTTTTGTACATCTGTGGTGTTCCCGGTCACAAATTTGGAAATGAATGGGTGAGATTACAAGTAGGAGAAAGTGAGAGAAATTGAGAGTTCTGGAACATTGCACTGCCTCTCCCAGACCCCTATATGCATGTGCATGTGTGCGTGCACACACTCACAGAGACCTCATCCCCCTTCTTGGGTTTCCCTGGCAACCCTGGAACCTTTTCCCATTAGAATCTTGATCTGACGGGAACCTTTCCCCAGTAGAGTCTTTCCCCCATGGGAATCACACCTTTCAGACAAAATATTATAGCATTGTTTCAATAATATACAGAAACTTTCCCGCAGCTCAGGTATATAAAGCTTCCGTAGGGCCTTGCTCACCATTCATTCTGTGGCAGCACAATGACCAAAGCACTACCCTCTGCCGGATTGGTGAGAGACATACAAGGGCCAGAACCACAGACAGAAGAGACATAAGGAAGAGATGCACACTGTGTGCACCCAGAGATGTCAAAACAAGCATTTTGCGTCTAAAATGCAATGCACACATTTGCAAGGCACATGCAAAACCATCATCTATTGTCAATCATGTGCATGAGCACACACAAAACCACCATGTAATGGTTGATTGATTGTTGATTGATTGATTGATTGATTGATTGTGAACCTTGTTAGTGTTTCTGTTATTGTTACTCATATTGTTACTGTTGTTCTCTAATACGGTCAGTAATGTAGTAAAGTGTTAATGTGTAAATAAATACTAGATATAAAGTTGATAAAAAGATCTAGTACAACATCAGGTGATAATATATGTATAGTGATAGATTTAGTTATAATGGGTCGGTCATTTTTGACTGGGAACACAAAAGTAGGTAACACGAAACGAACGCAACACAAGGGTTAAGGAATTGAGGTGATAACCCTTCAAAGCAGTGCAGTTGCCTCACTAGTGTTTCCATTTCACAAGACGCCAGTGAAGACAGATTAGTTTACATCCTATTGAAAGGATGTGAACAATAAGGCTCTAGGAATTGGAGGTGCGCCACGGGGCCACTAGTCACATCATAGCCCATGAAAATACTGCCATCCTCTGGTGAGGTCTCACTCTCGATGGCTCCATAGCATGTTCAATAACCCTTCGTGTAATAAATCGCAAAATTGGGCATATCATTGGTACGTTTTCAAATAGGTTTTATGCGTAAAAGCCTCTGAATTCATTGAGTGGGCTTTGTTGGTGCGTACGCAGCATCCTAAAAGATCAAATATGATTCACTAGTGTGTTCCGTCGTTGGATAAAAAATCTCCATTTGTTTGATTGCATCTAGATCCCGGCGACTGGAGCATTAGTACATCACGGCTCCAACTGGAAGCTTCTCTGGGCTGCACCAGAAAACCCCCGTACAGCTCCCTCGCCAGGTCTCCCTGGGATCCGTGTTTTGCATCGCTCCTCAATTTGCATTTCTTCCTCAGTTTTTCCGAGCGACGGGTCCAGCCGCTCGAAACCAGCGGGCGCTCCTCGGCTGTGTCGTACACGCGCTTCCATTTCCAGAGCAATACGCACAGAAAAACATCTGGAACATTTGAATAATGTTGCCGAAGCTCGCCGAGCGGGGAAATTGAGAACATTTTTATTTCATGTTATTTCTGTTGCGCACCGACGGGGACAGACACGTGTCTTCGAGGTAAACAGAAAGGGCTAGATCGTGTCAGCAGGTTAAATTGTTTTTTCTTTTGTTTGTAATAGCCGACCGACTACAAGCTTGACGTCGAGCTATTCATTTTAGTTTGTGCGCCTTGGTGATAAAGACGCCTTTGGAGATGTCTGAAGTGCTGCCTTTCAACGAAGAAAAAATGAGTCATTATGGAAATGAGGGCGACGAGGGACACCTTTCCTTCACCTGTCGTCTTCAAGACACCAACAACTTCTTCAGCGGCTCACAGAATAAACGCCCGCCGAAACTCGGACAAATAGGCAGGAGCAAACGGGGTAATTATGTGATTAAGGCGTTTTCTTGTGTATGGTGATGTTTTCAATGCGCACATAGCTTGAATGTGGACCACAATGATGGACCTCTCCATTTGAAGCCAGATATGCAACACCGTTGCCTTGACATACCCCTTATATATAAAGCCAGTTTACTGCATGTTGTTTAAACCTGCGTGTAGGATCTACGGCTTTTTAAATATTCTCTTCGCATTGCAACACAAGTTGGATGCGCAATGCGTGTTGTTAAATGCCTCATGAATGCTGTCCGACAGAGTTCAGCTGATTGTCCCCTCCTGAATGTATGAATGGTTCGTATGATTGAGATTTATGTCCCCTCTCAGTATGATTTATATTTGCGTGATAGGTGCAGGCTGTGTGTGTGTGTCCTGCATCCCTGATAAAACTCATAAGATGATGCTTTAAAAATCAAGCTTACCTGAAGTGGCACATACAGGCACAGAGCCACAATTACACACACATGCACACATTCCTGCAAATGGCAAACAGGACATGCCTCTCTGTATGCACACAGTGAAAAAACACAGAAATTCAAGCATGCACATTTACAGCATCAGACAGACAGACAGACACACACATACAAATAATCATCTTTCACTCTCCTTTGCAGGGTCTGGCTCTCTCATACATGTACACAGCACTCTTGCTCATACAGTGCAGTGCTAATTATTCTGGGCTTTCATGCCCTCCTGTCAGTCGATGGTGAATTTTCAAGACGCCACACCAAGATGAGCCCTCTCATTAACTCTCTCCCCTGTCATCCACAGTTGTGATCGAGGATGAGAATGGCGACGGCGAAGCACTGAAAAATGGAACAGAGAAGACCCCTGCAGAGGCTTAGAACATTCTCCTCGCCGTCCCCAAAAGACACTTGAGATTTTTTTATGGCGATATTTACCAGTTTTAATCCAAAGACACTGTATATAAGCACTTTCTCTCATGTGGCAGCAAGCAGCACTTCCACACCCTCCTCTCCTAGTCAGTCATGGCCATCTGGGTGATACACTGGCAGGGGCGGGAGATGGCAGCAAAAGAGACCCCCAGGTGGACCCCCCAACACACAAACACACACACACACACACACACACACCCATAAACACACACACACACACCCTCGATTACAGGGTTTCGCCATTAATCCAAATGCGGGAGAAGACAACGAGAGGGGGGGAAGGAGGTGGCGGAAGGAGTGCAGCTGTCGAAATGCAGAAATCAGGGACAGGATACAGAAATAAATATAATCTAAAACCTAAAGCACACACTTCTCCTATATCTTATCAATCAAACCTATGGTACCATTCTTTCTGCTCTTCATTTTGATTGAGGGCAAATGAATAACACAGTTTGTAAATATGGAAAGGGTAGCCCTTATTTTCTTGCACAGAAGTGAGAAGCGGTAAACTGGTTTGTTCTCTGTCTGTATTGAAGACCTTATTTATTGACCCTTTGGAATACGTCTTTTGCAGCGACTTAAGGCCTGAGGGAGTGTTTTTGTATGTCAAGAAAATTCTGACCGAATGAAAGTGATTTCCTTTTTTTTTTTACTTATGATTCTCGATGTTGCCTGAGTGTTTTTTGTTACCATACTTTGCAGCTAAAGAGTCATTTATATACAGTGTACCTCCCACCTGTTTGTAAGCTTCCCAGGCTTTCACCTGGATTGGTTGATACTGTAACTTGACTGTACACACCCTATTGATAAACTATTTATATTGCATTGTGCATTATCGTGTGTGCCAAATCTCATGAGGGATATACTATACCGGACAACTTGCTCTTTTTTGTGCTTTATACATTTACTCATACAATTGATTTGTTTTGTTTGGTTGCCATTTTTAGGGCTATTTCTTAAACACTGAAATACCAACTCATGCATGGCAAATATGGAATCATGCATGCATGGCAGAAGTTCTGAAACTCGTGTGTATTCTTGAAACACCTCGTATACAGCTTTGAATGACAAACCTCGAGAAACAGTCTTAATTCTGCGTTGTACTGTACGATTCACACTGATTTGTACAGTGGCCTAATATCTTGTAATAAAGATTCTGAAGAAGTAATAGTCACCGTTTACAGTGTTGATTGTGGTTTACAACAAGGAATGATCTACTTGATGTTGCTAATCGTTTATTTAACTGTTTCATAATTGTAGTGAGAACACAAAATATAGTTTTGTATCAGAAGGAATAACAATAGCAAATAGCACGGTTGACTTTTGGATATATGTCATTGGATTGCTTAGCTGACTGCCAAGGGAGGTCCAGTCAGAGTTTCACTCTGTGAGAAAGCAGAATCCAATTGCTTGGAAAGATCAGTTATGAAAGAAAACAGGAATGGCAGGAAAGATGAGGAAATAATTCCCATCAAGAATTTAGACTCCACACATTGTCATGATGTCCTTAAACCAGACTTAAAACACTGAGCGTTGACAATTCTGCAAGTCTACAATCCCACAGAATATCACAGTATACAAATGATTCTTCAAAAATGTCAAAAATGTACTCTGCCGCACCCCAGTGCAATAAAGGACTGTTTGCATGTAAAATCTCAGCTCCTCTCTTTCACCAAGTCCTCCCTTTAACTTCGTTACCAGAGACATAAACGGTGCAGGGGCACCGAGGCATGGGGAACACTGATGAGACGTGACATTTCCAACTCTGCTGTGGTGACTAAATGATTCATGTTCTGTGACGAGCTTCTGTCAGCGTACGGCGTCTTAAGCCTGGACCGCCGAGATGTGTGTTTGGAGCACATGCATGCAGTATGTACACACATATGGGCACACGCCTGTATTCGCTCTAACTGTTGGCTGGACTACCATATTGCTAGTTGTGCCTCTCTCTCTCTCGCTCTCGCTCTCGCTCTCGCTCCCTCCCCAGTCTTGACAGGCATGAAAGGGGCTGCCTGGGCCGGGTACCATGGTAACAGATGCACCATGCACTCAATGGGTGCTGCGGTGGGTTCGGTGCGGAATCCTCCTCCCCGAGCCACAGCTTGATACCATCGCTATCTTTAATGGAATGTTCTCCATTCTCTTATCTTTGCCCTCTTCTCTCAAGACCCCCTATTCACTCTGTGGCGTGACCGCATTATCCTGCCAAAATAGTCTCTCCTTCCAAGACGGCAGTCAACCATGACAAAGGTGCTACTGCAGTGTGGATAACAGCCTATCCCATCATAGCAGCTGATAGTCTCCTATATGTTACGTTTAGAGTGCGATGGTCTATGATTTTCTGTGTGGTGGAATTGTTCATCCAAAACAATGCAGTGAAGGCTTCGTGTGGGTGGCCCCAGCTTGGCTCTGATCAGTCTTAAAACAGGGTGATTTTCTAACCAGTATTTAAACCGAGGGTACATAACCACCCCTCCTTAACAATGAAACCTGTATGATTCACCTTAAAGATGCTACAGAATAAGTCATATTTTTCCCTTAACATATTGATGAAAATTAGTTGTGGCAACTAGGGTTTGCCAATATATCAAGTTGCCATTGTTCTTTTCTTAAAAATCAGATATTGGCCAGTCAGTGTCGTTAACTTCTGATAAGATATATTTGATGCAGTTTGTTTGATTACAAAATTATTATGTAATTTATGTGGGTGGCTGCAATTGGCCTTAATTGGCTGCAGCCGGTGATAGCTTGATTCTCTCCTGCATCCATCCCACACCTCAACCAACCCCCCAGTATGCCACAAGTTGTAATTTTGTGCAATATTTTTGGCATAAAAATATCAGCACAAAATATCAGCGACTGGTGGTTTCAATCCAAAAAATATTGGTATCTGTAGCAGCCCTCAAAAATGCATATCAGTCGAACCCTAGTGAAAACATTTTAAAAAACTTTTATCCCTACAACCCTGCAAAATCTAAGAGCCATTTTGTGATCTAAAGTGTATCCAGCTGTAGCCAAAGAACCAGTCCATCACCGCTGCCTGAGCCGAAATCTGCTTGAATTCATCCAAAAATCCATTTGGATTTCTCCTGTCTGCGCATCCCTCGCAAATATTTTGACATATGTGTGACAAAGTGTTGACCCGGTGTACTTCATTGTATCATAATGGAAATCTATGAAGATCTATTCATATATTGTGATACATCTCTTGCTGAACGCACCTATGTGGTCTCTGAACCCATACTCTTGGATAAGCATACAGTTATGTCTCAGTGCAGGTTATGTGTTTATCCCACAAAGCCTCATAGCTACATAGGGCTTAGACGTTCGATCCTAATACTATTATCGCAGAGATACAGCAGATGCCGCTCACCTCAGGCTGGCTAGATAAGTTTAAATTCAACTCCAGCCTTGGGGCTGGGTGGTCATCGCTAGTGGGAGAAAGGTTTAAAAATGATGCTTTAGATCTCTCTCAATAATGGGAAGGCTTTTTTAAATAAGTTGATTGTTATTTGGATAATATTGCAGCAAATGGGTTTTGTATTGAGGGCTGAGGAGAGAAATCACTGGTGCTGTGAAAAGGGGCAGGAAGGAGTCTGGATCTGGGGAGCTGTTGGGTTACATAAGCTCGGACAGGTATAGTAGAAAAAGATGAAGAACATGAAGAAGAAGAAGAAGAAGAAGAAGAAAGGAGGAAGAAGAGGAGAGACGCAGAGAGAATGAAACTTACAGAGAGGGAGGCAGGGAGGGAAGGAGAGGGGCAGGGGAGAGAGGGAGAGAATAGCGGAGTAGGAGGAAAGGAGGGTAGAAGGAAGGAGAGCATTCATAGGTCACTGACACAAGGAAGGAAACCACACCCTACGTGCCCCCTTTTAGAGACACACACACAAACATACAAATGCACATACACACCCTCCAGCCTAACTAACGAAATTCCCTCAGAGTTGTCCCTGAGAAAACCCCAGTGCCCGGCTCCTCTCCACTGGGCTTCTGTATGACCTTGGTCTTCTCTCTTTGGCTCAGCAAAAGGGAAATGCCTGCTGTAACCCCAGGTAAGAAACCACCCAACAGGAAAATCACCTCTTCTCGTCTCTCTCTCTCTGAATCAATGGGCTTTGTATGATGCAGTCTTAGCATGTGTATGGCATGCAAATGGCTGTGGCAACATTTGCCTTTCATTCTTCAGCATGTGTGTATGTGCATGAGCGCATTTGTGTATGTGTTTGTGTGCAGTTGTTGGTCTATTTTTTCATATTTGTTTCTATTTGTGTGAGCGTGTACCTGTTCTCGTTTGTGTGCATACCTGTCTGTGTGTGTGGTGTGCAAGCTCGCTTGGCATTGGGATCAGGTATTCTCTTGCTGAGAAAGACTCTGCTGGGAATTCACAAGGACGGCCACTGATAACAGGGAAATGTTAGCGCAGCCCTGGTTGGAAAAAATCTCCCTTTAGATACCACACCATGATATTCTGTCTGCTCTCAATTGACCAAAAAACACTGTCTATGGCTGTGTGTGAACCACTTTGGTTGCAGCTAAACCCTGATTGCTGATGACGTCAATCTTTCAAGCATGTTCCCTTTTAGATATTGGTCCAACTTCTGCTCATCTTGATTGATATAAACATGCTTGAGTTCCACTCCAGAATCTGGGACCAGTTTGTGTTTTCATTCTCTATATAGAGAACATTTCCTTACGTTTGGTTTGTGGGTTTAAAAGGTAGCAGTCCAGTTTTAACAGATGTTGTTGTCGAGACAGACTGATAAACATGGATGGACAGATACATAAAGACATTAAACACTCTTGCTGTTTTCCAAGGAAATGGAGCTCTTCCAAAGAAGAGAGGAAGGAGGCAGAAAGGAAGAGAGTACGAGATGAGGAGATAGGCGAGATAGAGAGCCAAGAGAGAGGGGGAAAAGAGAGGGATAAACAAAGTGAGAGAAGAGGAAGAGAGGAAAAGAGAGAGAGAGATAGAGGCTCAATATGATGAAATGAACGCCAGTGAGAAACAGTTCAGACCCACCGGATGGTTACTATAGCAACCCAGTCTCTCTCTCTCTGTCTTTCTGTTTCTCTCTCTCTCTCTCTCTCTCTCTCTCTCTCTTTCTGTCTCTGTCTCTCTCACTGCCTAGTTGCTTTGTTGCTGCTGTAAGTCTGAGGAGGGAAACCAACGGCTGAGAGACGGCTTTTTCCATTTTGGTGCAGTGGCATCATCATCGACGCTGATAACCAACTTTACATCCTTGCGTACTCACACTTGTGTACATTCAGTGTGACAACATGTCTCAGTTGTTGCTTGCTAATTGTGTGTTTGACAATTGATGTGTTTTCCAAGCACCATCTGACTGATGTACTGGTTTCCTCCTACGGTCCAATTCCCTGGACAAGCTTGGATTAGGTACATTGGGTTAGGAATACATGATTAGTCATGTGCCACTGCACAGTACGCTAGTGCTGGGTCATGGAAAGTTCAAGGAAATGACCCTAGAGACAGACTCAGTCAGTGCCATGTTTTACCTTTGACCTTGGTTTACTCAAGGACATATGCACCTCTCATCATCGTATATGTACTGCACAAACATGTAGGGTTTGTACTGTGCATTGCTGTATACACTGAGGACAGATTGAGATGTTATTGGATGGAGTGTTCTCCTCAAGCTCAGCACCAGTGCACTACAGTTTCATACACAGAATTGGCATCGGATGTCTCCATCGAGATCACATTCTCCCCTGCACTGAGAAAGCCCCCATTGAATGCACACACACACACACACATACACATACACACACACACACACACACATGCAAATCCACCCAGGCACCA
>OOFE01022257.1:18795-29910 GCA_900323365.1 Monocentris japonica | reverse complement strand
TCTTAATGCTACAGGATACAAAGACATTTTAGCCAATTGGGCGCTTCCAACTTTGTGGCAACAGTTTGGGGAAGGCCCTTTGCTGTTCCAGCATGACTCTGCCCCTGTGCACAAAGCGAGGTCCATAAAGACGTGGTTAGACGAGTTTGGTGTGGAGGAACTCGATTGGCCTTCACAGAGCCCTGACCTCAACCCCACTGAACACCTTTGGGAGGAATTAGAACACCGATTGTGAGCCAGGCCTTCTCGTCCAACATCACTGCCTGACCTCACAAATGCTCTTTTGGCTCAATGGGCACAAATTCCCACAGACACACTCCAAAAGCTTGTGGAAAGCCTTCCCAGAAGAGTGGCGGCTGTTATAGCCCCAAAGGGGGGTCCAACTCCATATTAATGCCCATGGTTTTAGAATGGGATGTCCAGCAAGCTCATATAGGTGTGATGGTCAGGTGTCCACTGACTTTTGGCCATATAGTGTAGGTAGCAAACAGTAGCAGAAGTAGCTATGGTCCAAGCTGGACAACAGTGAGGGTCTGATAACCCAAAAACATGACTGTCTGTCACTACTTTTACTGCTCTCCCTCCCTCGCTTTTCATCAGTTGTCCTGTTATGAATCATGCTGGTTGTCCATGTCGCTAGCTAGCTAGCGTCCATCGCCCATCCCCCACACCATGTCACTTTCTTTGCCTCTCTTTTCCTTCTCCCCTGAGCCTTTTTGACATGACTTATTTTTCTCACTTTCTCTCACTTACTGTGTCCCGTTGTTTTGATGTGTTGATGGCGTTATGTCAGCTGCCAGGTAGAGCTGCGTGAGTCACCTGCCTCCCCACAAACAGAGCAGACATTCCCATACATGATGACTTGATTGGCTAGCAGCATGTAGTAGGCTTGTCGCGTTTTTAACACGTTGGCGCCCTATTTAATTATAAGTGAGTGATTGTATATGTGATGGCGGCCATGGCAACCGCCTATTCCGCCTATGCCCAGGGCCGGCCCTGCCAGGAAGGACCTACCTGACACTGTCAACGTAAAAGCTGTAATGACTAGAGCTTGAATCACTATTGTGTTATATCAATCAATGTGATCATTTTCTGCTATGGGGCAGAACAAATCTTACTTATTGCCCCTTTTAAACAAATGAAAAAAATGCCAATGGAGTGAGATGATTCCACTTCTTCCAATGCAAATGAGTTGTCTCTTTTTTTTCAAGAAAATTCTCAAAACAGGTGAAAATGCGGTGAAAAAAATCATCTTACACCAATAGAAGAATTTTTCACTTGTTTTAAGAAAAATGTATTTTAAAATCTTAAGAGATTTTAAGACTAAATAGGCCTATATATGAGACTGAATGCAGTGGGTAGCCCCTACACGCTTGATCCTTTTTTACTTTTTTGTTTCTTATGGTCTCAGTGACTGGATCCCTTCCCAGAAAACTGTTTTGTGTCTCCCTTCATCTCAGAGCCCTTCCCCCCTGTCTTCCGGGAAGGGATGAAGAGAGAGAGAGAGAGGAGAGACAGAGAGAGAGAGAGAGAGAGAGAGAGAGAAAGGAAACTGCCTCAGAGGGAGTTAAAAGTGGAGATGAATGTGGACTGCCGCTAGATGCCTGCTGTAGGACTTCATTTAGGACTTTGTTTCCATCCAGCCCTGTCAGACTGGACCTGGTCTCCTTGGCCCCATGGCGACATGTTGTTATTGTTATTATCATTATTATTATTATTATTGTTATTATTACTATAATTACAGGAGCAGGGGAAATGGCTCGGACAGAGTAGAGCACACTTGCCTGAGAGAGTCAACTTGATGAACCGGCTCCTGTGATGGTAAGCCAATAAAATTCACTATAGCGTAACTTTATATTAACGGTAACATTTTGGATTTATTACATGTCTATCAGATTTAGGCATTCAGATGTCTCTTTTCATGACACTCCATGTCCTCTGAGAAAAAAAATGAATCATTACCTGAAATGCATCATTAAATATTTGGAGTGATGGAGCCACCGTCATGAAAAATCTGTATAATATTCCTATTGGGACGCACAGTATAGTGTCTGTGGTAATAGGTTTATAGTTACCGTATTTTACTTTATATTATTTTTATTTCCTATAATGTCACTATAATAGTGTTGATAATATTTGTGTAGTAATGTATTAGTATAGGATTCTTGTTCTTGAGGGCACTCTGTAGAAATTGTATTATTTTGTCAGATCTAAGTTGCTTTCTGTCCTTTAGACACCATCATATATTTTCATTTTGCTATCAATCATTTTGTAAGAGTGGTTTAGCATTCAGGAGTCATATCTCTAATCATTAAAACTGATCAATCCACACTTCAGCTACTGGCCTTATGGAAGTAACTGAGCTGAAGAGTAGCCCTGCCATGGTTCCACTGAGATGTTTTCACCATTTATTACACTCATAGATTTTATAATCAGGTTTGAAGTGGTTCCACATCATATTTTTTAACCTATGAAGTGTAGACTGGTCTGTCTAGTATAATGGGTAGAGCATGGCAGGGCTAAAACTGGCCAGGGTTAGGGGTTCGATTCCCACTGAGGCCACCCATGTTAATAAAAGCTTTGGGTCAGAGTGTCAACCAAGTTTAGTTAAATACATCCACCAGGAATCCAGAATATGATTATAATTTATAATCACTGTAAAAACGATGATGTAAAACATGTTTTTCTTTTTTTTTCGTCTGGCTGTTGAATGTTAAAAAGACTTTCTGGAACCACAGTAGGGGCAGGAACTCTGTGCATGGACAAGCTCTGAACCCATTCCTTGGAGTTTGTATTGTACTTGTTGGTCTTCATGTTTTTATTATCCCCCGTTTTATTTGTCCTGATACTATCTATATGTTTTTTGCCTCTATATAGCGCTGTGTGACAACCCTGCTTGTTTAAAGCACTTTAGAAATAAATTTGATGGACAGAGTTTCACAATACAAACTGACACACATGGTGGTACGTGGACAACAGGGCCTCATGTACAGTACAGAGGGACAGTGCAGGATATAGGACTGTGCCAGGGCTTCCCAAACCAAATAAATACCTTTTAGACCATGAACTGCTATTTGAAAAGACCCAATGCATCCCAAGAAACCCCAAGATTGTTGTTGTTTGTTATAATTTAGTACCAAATGATACATAACTGGGCTGATAACAGCAGCAGGGAGTGTACAACCTCTGATCTTATACATCCTCTTATCCTCTTATTGCCAAAGTCCCCCTGGAACCCTCTCAAGGACCTCTGGTGGTCCCTGGACCCCAGTTTGGGAACGTCTGGACTATACATATAACTTTTTATACTTTCAACATTCTCCATCCTGTATGCTCTGCTCTTCCTCCGCTACTCACAGTTAAGATCTGTGATTTTCCATTAACCTGAATAGCAAACGGTACTACCGTTTACCGCAATTTATATTATGACATATTGATTTTGGATAGTAACGGGCAATTTCGGCTAATGGCGCACTTACAAGGTCGTCTAGGTTGAAAGTGAGCCGGTGCTGGCAAGCTGTCTGTCTCTGCAGTATTCTCTCAGGGTAGGGTGTGACCCGATATAATGGTGTCGTTAGCTCAGAGGGGATGATGCAAAGGTTTCTCCCTCCTCCTCCCCACTTCTCTCTCTTCCCCTACCTTCCTTGGAAAAAAGTGACTTCTACTACATAGATAACAGTAACAACATTCTATTTATCTTTGCTGAATATTACAAATTTCTTCATGGGGGTCATTAAAGTTTCATCGTATCTTGAAAAACACGACATCTAGGCTGACAAAATGACTGCTGGCAGGAGCTAAATTCAATGTTCAATATGACCAAAGTTATTAGATATCTTGAGGCCTTTACCTACAAAATGGTCATATTTTACTGGATGTAATCATCAGTGTTTTTTCTATAGTGAGCAAAAACATCTGCTGAACATTTGGTAACACAGGTAAAATGAATATATAGTCTAACATTAAGTGTTGGAATGAAGTAATGGAGATATATTTTTGAATGGAGCCCAAGTCTTCCCCTGTTGTGCATTTTGTTTTGATGAGTCGTAACTTTTGAATGTGGTCACTTGAACTCTCGGGAAAGGGAAATCCAATGTGGCTCATACACAAGGCAGTACAATTGAAGTCACAGAAGCATGAACAGCTCTAGGTTGGCGCGTGGTGGGTTCACAGACCAGGAAGTAGTTTGGTGATTTTCTAACTGTCGTCTAAAAGTCAATGCATGGACAAAATATTTAGTTCACCGGTTCCCTTAGTCCCAACAGCACTGTGGTGTTAACTCAGCTCCACGCCACACCCCTCCACCCCAACACCTACAAAGCACTAGTGCACTTGTTTACTCATAGTAGACGTTCTTCAGCGATAACATCGTGGAATTTGCAGATTTCCTGTTTTTTCCTTTAGTTTATTTCAGGATTACGTCAATAACTCATAAGATGTCAAACAAACACCTTGTTTTGAGAAAATACATATTTGCCATATTAACTTTTACTACGCTTTTCCATTCAGTTTGCTTGAGGACAATCATGCAATCAGGTGACATGAGACGTATAATGGGTCTGATGTTTGGGGACAACATCACAGGCTGTCTGTCATACGTAGTCTTGATTTCCTGTTACTGTCTGTTGGCGTAATTGTATTTCCTGACAAGATATGTCAGCCTTCCTACACACTCTCGCTCTCGCTCTCTCTCTCTCTCATTCTCACTCTGTCTCTGTGTGTCACTCTCATGCTGTTTGTTTATGTGAGTGCGTACATGAGACTGTTAACATACTGATCATTCTCCATCATTTGGTTTAGGCCTGCTGTATCTAAGCTGCAACATCCGTGCTCTGTGTGGTCCTGTGTAGCTCAATGGGCATGCCTTAACGCTGCCATGCTAAAAATGCACTCGTTGTACTGCAAGGCACTTTGGATAAAAGCATGTGTAATGTTATATTTGTAAGTTTTATTAAACTAGAGACCAATTTTTCAGCCAGTTTGCAATGATATGCTCACGCTGAGTAAAAAGAGTTCAAAGTACAAATTACTATTTCATCTACAGAAGTGAACACAAAATTGATGCAACAATTGCTTTGCCATGATTTATGTCTGTTTTCATTGAAGTCCCACGCCCTAACTCCTAACAGATTAACTATCCCATGCTCCCTCTCCTCTGGCAGTGTACTGTTCTTTCCATTTGCTCATATCACTATGTCTTGTGTGTTTCTATGTATATTGTGTATTTTAAGTGTTCTCTACCTTGCTACGGGCTAAATTTCCTATTAGGAACAATAACGTCTTGAATTTTTCTCTTTTTGTATTTGAGGGTGAAGAGAAGAGACAAAGAAAAGGAGCACAATTAAATTCCTCACAATGATCTAATCTTTCTATCTCTGAGCCATTTAAAATCGATCACCTCCCACTAGCCAGCCACCATGAATATGTCTGCCCCCGAACTCTCCAACGAGACCGTCCCACGCTGTTTCTCCATCAACAGCCCCCCGTTCAGATACAACCACACCATCGCCTCGGCCTACTTCTCATCTGTCTTCAGCTCATTGGGCCTCACCTCCAACCTCATTGCCTTCGTGGTGCTCCTCAAGTCCTTCCAGCGTGCGCACAGCCTCTCGCGCTCCTCCTTCCTCATCTTCCTGTGTGGCCTGGTGGTCACCGACTTTATGGGCCTCCTGGTCACGGGCTCCATTGTGGTCTCCTTCCATGTTACCCACTTCAACTGGCGCCACCTGGACCCACACTGCCACTTCTGCAACTTCATGGGCATGTCCATGGTTTTCTACGGCCTGTGCCCATTGCTGCTTGGTGCCGCCATGGCTGTGGAGCGCTTTGTGGGCATCAACCGGCCGTTTGCACGCACCGCTAGCATGCCTAAGAGGAGGGCAATGTCCATGGTGCTGATGGTGTGGACGTTCTCTGGCTGCGTGGCTCTACTGCCCACAATGGGCATGGGGAGCTACCACATGCAGATGCCGGGCTCCTGGTGTTTCTTCAACATTAGCTCTGTGGGCAGTGACCTGGCCTTCTCCCTGCTCTTCTCACTGGTCGGATTGCTGTCCATCGTTGTGTCCTTCGTGCTGAACACGGTAAGCGTGGTGACGCTGATCAAGGTGTGCTGTGGACAGGACAGAACACAGCGCCGCCGCGACTATGAGGTGGAGATGATGGTGCAGCTCATCCTGATCATGGTCATCGCCTCCATCTGCTGGTGCCCCCTACTGGTGAGTGGCCAGTTTTATATTTGTATATGTATGGACTTCCTGTTCCTGTTTCCCTATATAACAGTTACGGTACATGCAAGTTTCAAGGTTCTGACTGTTTGCTGCTCTAGGCAACTTCGCACTTTGGCGGCCCTAAGTTGTAGCAAGAGAGAACTGTTTGAATTTCTGAAAGTTTGAAGGACTTCATTACCCTGAAATTATTGAAAGGGCACTGGGCACCTCTTAGTGGCTGGTGGGGGTGGAGGTGGTGAAGACAGTTTTGTATTTCTCTCATACTCTTTTAATTGTCACTTCCTGTGCCAAATCGATTTCCTGTCAGTGTCCATACCCGACACCTGAAATCAATTTGGGCAAATAGTTGATTTCAGGTGTCGAGTATGGACACTGACAGGAAATCAATGGCATCACAGTTAGTGGGGATGGGACACTCTTCTCTGTTGCAGCCCCAGTTTGGGATTTAGATAGATAGATACTTTATTGATCCCCGGGGGGAAATTCTGGGGTTGAAGCAGCATAACAGTATCACAAGAATGTACAAAATACAAAGGCATGGTATAAAATACAAAGGCCTAAATACTAATACTAATTTAGGCTGATTTAGGGTGTATTGTTAGAGAAAAATCTTGCCTAGTGCAGCTTTACGGTCGATGCACAATTGTCATTTCTTAGGCTGGTTGAGTTTAGGGGCTCTGATCCTATGCTCCAATTCTCAATCACTTAAAGTGCCTGAAACATACAGACTTTGTTCATTTAAGAGTTTCGGCCGCTCTTCATTAATTGTTGTCTTCTGCAAGAATCCCACGAGACCATTCAGTAAAACCAACAAATTCTATTATCTCTGCATGACAATTATCTCTGGTTAAAATTCTTGATAATAAAATACACGTCATCCGTTCTTAATTCACATACAAAAACACATCTATTTCAGTCTCCTCCTTTCCTCAGAAGAGCCCCTGAGCCAACTGCAATGAAGTTGCAGAATAAATAGAACATGAATGTGAGCTTGTTTATATATAAGCTGCTATGAGCCAGCACTGTCCAGGAAGCACTGGCCCTGTTTCAGCCTGTGTGAATGTGTGAGTGTGTGTGTGTGTTGTGTGGTGATAAGGCCCATGGGAGAGTGGGCCATCTCCGGCTGCAGACAGAAGGGGGATATCCGCTCTGGACCCCGACCCTTCCCTTCATCCTCCTCCATATGCCTGGCTCACCCTTTCATTTTCCCTATAAGTCTCTTGATGTTGCATAGATTTAGATTCAAAAATATATAATACCCTTTGGATATAAGTGTCCATCAAATGTCTACTCAACCATCACTCTCTTTTCCCCTTATGTCTCGTTATGTTACATAGATATAAAAAATATAAAATACTATAGAGTAAAGATCATATTAATAATGAATGTACTCAGTTCTGTAAGGCGCTTTGGATAAAAGTGTCCACTATAATGACATCATGTTTTTCCCCATATGTTTCTATATGTTGCTTCGATTTTGATTCAAAATAATGAAATCATACGGAGAAAAGAGCATATTAAAAATGTATGCTCTCATAAGACTGCACTTTGTAGTATCACTCATGATAGACACAGATGATGGACAGTTCAAAATGGTGTTCCTGTCCAATGGGGAAAACATGATACTAACTAGGGGTGTGTATAGATGTTACTAATACTATTTGTACCTGCATTTGTTCAACCAAATTCATATCTGTATAATCACAATAATTACTCCATACCCAAACAAAAAGTGTACAAGGCTAACAAGCAAATGCCGCTCTCTTTATTATTTCCATATGTTACCATACATACATACACCATACATCATACACTGTCTTATATTTTACTTAAGAAATTACAAAAATGCCATTTTGTGACAAAGTAGTCCCAAGCAACGAACAAAGTTCAAAGTTCTCTCTCTTGCTCTCTCTCTCTCGCGCTCTCTCTCTCTCTGTGTAGAAGGCAATGGCAGGCTAACTGAAGTAAACAGACAAACCCTGCCCTATTATTTTCAGTTTAATATGTATTCTCCACGTTTATAGGCATACTATTAAAATGCCTAAATAATATTAAAAGAATGATTGATTGATTGATTTGATTCCCACCTGGGCCACCAATACTAAAATGACATTGACTCATGGTACTGTAAGGCACTTTCAGTAGCAGTGTCCACCAAATGGCATGTGTAAAGTACCCAACCCTCTCTCTTATGTTTATGTCTCTTTCTTAGCTTTAGTGTTTATCAGCCTCTACCTTCAAAGGTTTAAACCAAAATGAGACATCACAAGATTGGTTCTGTGAGCACCTTTTCTCCACGTCCTTTCTTCATGCTTCATTTCTCCTTAGTAATGCAGCCTCCTATCTAACTGATCTCAAAGCCCCCTGGACGCATCCTGGACCAGAGAGCCCCTGAGATAGCACACTCAGCTTTCCAACATGGGTGAAAGCTATGCCTTTAAATGCTTCCATGTGTTCCACTAGTTCTGGAAGTGTATTAACCGTGGCATAGTTCTTCATTTACTTTGTACATGTAGCCACTAAACAGACACTGCAGAGTGAGTTATGATGAGTACAACCAATAGTAAGGAATGGAAGGGTCCCAATATTGTTTCTAACCCCATATGTGCTGCCCTGCACAGATACATATTCTGATGAGCGCTGTGACTGCTGAACCCGTAAAACCTGCCATTGTTTTGTTCTACATACGAATGGCCACCTGCAATCAGATATTTGACCCCTGGATATACATCATGTGTCAAGTATCCCGACTAAGGCGAGTAGATGGAAAAAAAGTCACTGCTCACCCCAGTCATACCTTTGGGCTGTGGTTGGCTGGCTAGCCCAGCCCTTCCCAAACATCAGCCAATGAAACTCATGGACTCACCTGTGCATCAAAGTGACACTGGCGCCTTGCATCTTCCAAACTACATTACCCATGAGCACCTCATCTAGAGCATGCTTCATGTCCCATCTTGATATTGCTGCTGCTGTGTATGCTTCTATTCCCAAGCAACTAATAAACATTTCACTTGTGCAGTTTCAGCCTTTTGGTATGACTGTTTATTCCTCACGTGCCTGCTTTCAAACCATTAAACTAACGCAGACGGCTTCTTATCAAAACCATGATCACTTCTTCTATAGATTGGAGTTTTAGTGTACAAACATTTCTCAGAGGCAGAGCTGCTCTGGAGGCAGAAATAATCTCATTGGCTGAGCTATACCTCCATTGGCCAAATAACTAGTTTTTCTAGGGGTAAGAGAAGAGGTAGCTAATATTTTGAAGCCTAGTGCTCTTGCTACTAACTAAATAAGTCTTACTAAGTTCTCTAGGTTAGCTAGTTAGCCTAGCTGACTGAGTCCAAGTTCAAACCAGCCATGCTAGTCTATAGCTAGTTAGCTAGCCTGCTGACCTTCCAAGATCATCAATGAATGAATGGAAAAAAAAGAAGTCATTGCCATTTTTTATTTATATTTTGACCAGAGATCCTTCTTTGCCATTCACGCTTGCTTGTTAGCTAACTTACACTCTGAAAAACTGTGGTTCTTTGGCTCCGCCCACCGAGGTTTAACTCAACCAATTACATTATTTCTGCCTTCAGAGGAGCTGTTCCTCTGAGAACAGTTTGTGTGTGTGTGTATGCACATATGCAATATTCATCTTGTCATCTTTTCTCTTATTCCTCATCTCCATTCTCTCCTTCTTTCCACTATCTTTTCAACTGTAATTTGCTTTCTGATTCTAAATGTCATTCTCTGTCATTCTCTTTTGCCACATCATCTTTCTTTCCCTCCTGTAATTGTCCACTTCCTCTATTCATCATTTCCTTCCTGTCTCCTCCCACCCTCATTTCTTCCCATCACGCCTGGCCTGTATTATTACTGCCCTCCCTCTTTCTATCCCTCTGTCCCTCCTTCCTTCTTTCCACCACCAGGTGTTTATTGCGCAGACTGTGTTGTCTGGAAGTCCTCTCCAGATCCGCTACCTGCTGCTGTGGATTCGCTTCGCCACCTGGAACCAGATCCTGGACCCCTGGGTGTACATCCTGTTCCGCCGGGCTGTTCTCAAGCGCATCTACCCCCGTTTTGACTGGTCGCGGGGCTCCATCATGACCATTCGAAGGCTCATAACGTCCCCATCAGACATAACGTCCCCATCTACCTTAAAGCCACCACCTCCTTCCCCCTGAGTGGTCGGATCGGACGGCAGATTCCATGACGCCATTGAAGTTTTTTGTTGTTTCTACTCCCCTGTTTGTTTGTTCATGTTGATTGTGACCAGGATAAGCGAGAAGGGATGAACCTTGTTATCTTGTTGGACAGCATATCTGCCAATAGATACTTTACATGTACACTTGAGGCATTTTGCAATGATGCTCTTATTCAGAGCAACTTATAACAAGCGAGCAGGGGTTCAGTGTCTGGACACTTCAGCTGGACACATGGCTGCTGATGGACACACAATAGGCATCAAACCTGTGACCTTTTGGTAAAAGATGATGTGAAAGCCGAATACTTGGACTAGAGCAGGCTGAAAAGAATTTAAAACAGAACAGAATTACAAAACAGCCCATGCTGTTTTAATTCTGAACACACAATGGATTGTTCTGGTGTTCTCCTCATTTCTTTAGTGGTCAGTGGTTCCTACATAATCCTACCCAGCCAACTTGTTTATAAAGTATATAGAGTATAGAGTCAAGATTCATTAAGCACTGAAAAAGGAGATGCAAGTAGTACTCACTGTTACTCAACAACAGCATCTGTAGTGGAACAGGCCTCCACCGATCCAGCACCAAGCAGTTCTAAGAAGTTGGACCAAACTGTCCCGTGAGTCGAACATTTAGTCGACACCAGTCAGCTATCATTCCAAAGACAGCAAAGTTGTTTGTGTGTGTGTGTGTGTGTT
>OOFE01022257.1:0-10257 GCA_900323365.1 Monocentris japonica | reverse complement strand
GGTGTTCACTGACTGAGGAGATAGTGGATAATCTGTGTGTGTGTGTGTGTGTGTGTGTGTGTGTATGTGAAGATAAACATGGCCAGTGTGATAAGTCCCCTTGCACCTCCTTGTGTGTGTGTGTCCAGCAGAGTGTATGAAACTCACCACTTCCTGAACCGTAGCAGCACCTTTGGAGCGCAGACGCAGAGTCTCCCTCCCGTTTACCATCTTGCCCTCACTAGACTTGGGTGCCCTGGTCCTCATTCCGATCATGTCTGATCACACACACAGGATTATGAAATCTGATTAAATTAGTGGTTATCTGCAAGATTCTATTTTTTTATTTTATCTCCATCTTTGGTACAAAGGCCAGTGGCCAGTGAAGCCTCTTGAAATGCCAAGTGGCTTTCTGTAAAGGGAAGTGGTCTGTGGTGGAAACCTGGCCTAGTTCCCACCATTAGTTGTATAATTTGTTTTTCTGTGTACACACACACAAATCATAAGTACACACAATAAGTGTACTGCACGTTGTAAACAGCTTTATCAGCGCAAAGAGTTTCATTCCAGATAAGTGTGGATAAGAATGCAAAAAAACTCCTTTTTGGAAAGAAACCCTTTGAACTGAAAGTTTAAAGGATAATTCCGATATTTTAAACCTGGGCCCTATTTTTATGTATTTTGGGGTCTAAATGACTAGGTACAAAAAGTTTTGGAATTGGTCCAGTAGATCAATGGCTGCAACGTAATCCTTTGGGGCAGCTGCGCCCGATCAAAGTGCGTCCACTGACAGGCTCAGATTGTTGTCAGATTGTTGTCTGACAACAAGAAAGTCTCGCTCTGAAATCTGAGTTAGTCTTCTCCTTGAGCGAGTTTCTGTTTCTGGTTAAACAAAGGTCTATCTCTGTAGAGATCCTTTCCGTAATGTTGTCAGACACTTCAAATAACAATCTGAGCCTGTCAGTGGAAAAAACAAGCACTTTTAGTGGACATACTGTACTGTGATTGGGCGCAGTTGCCCCAAAGGATTATGTTGCAGTCATTGTAGCCCGTTTCGCAGCTGCCGGCTGAGGCGATCTACTGGACCAATTCCAAAACTTTTTGTACCTATTATTCATTTAGACCCCAAAATACGTAAAAATAGGGCCCAGGTTTAAAAATACCGGAATTATCCTTTAATATACTATACATAGTGTAAAGGCCAAAGCAAAGGACCATAATCCGCACTCAGCATGCCCTAGATCTGATTTGTGCTGTGCTTTTTATGTGCTCATGTCAGAGAAAAACATTATCTCTTCAAACTGGATAGCCTGTTATTTATTTATTCATCTTCAGCATAACTGTAGACACCGTGCCCGCTACCGCCTCTGGGTTTAAAAGGATTGGATTGGATTTTGTGTATGCTGCAACAAAGATCATACCGTAATAATTTGGGAAAACAAGTCTTGAGTTTTGTTCTACAAGGAGTGTGTGTATGCTTGCCAGTCAGCAAGGAAACTCCCCATACACAGAAAGGATAACAGTGCATATTAGAGCTATTTGGTCTATGTGTTACTGTTTGCAGACTTCTTTTTTGTAATCAATTAATGGTTCCAATGTTCCAATGAAGTAAAAAGTAAAGTAAAAGAGACTGAGTGAGTTCTCCGATAGGGCCGAATGTGACTCAGAGATTTCCCTTCACTTCCCTGCCCATTTAACTGGAGAGCCGAATAACCCTGTTTGCTTTACATTGAAGGTGGCTGACATGGAAACAGATGGTGAGATCAGAAAGAAAATATTGCTGATTCTGCTTCGCTATATTTTTATTGTTCTATGATGTGTTCTCAGGAAGACACTTGTCTGGCATCCCACCACTTAAAAAGGATGCATCATCATCACACCCAAGCATCTAAATTGGGAAAATGCACAGTGTTAATGTGATACTGATCCTGTAGAGAAATTCTCTTTTTGCTCACCCCCCTCCACAGGGAGATCAGAGGTCAGGGTTGGCTACAGAGCAGCACCCCAGGAGCTGCTAGGGATCCAGTGTCTTGCTCAAGGACATTTCAGCAGTGCAGCCACTACGCGAGAGCAATTTTGACTGGGCTGAATAACCCAATCTCTTTCTATGTTTTTAGTGTTTCAGAATGCAAAATATAGCTGAGTTGACCAAAAGGAGTAAAACGAGTCACTTGGAAACTCCATACAGATCAGCAGGCTGCGAAGATACATTTTGGAAGAGAGAGAGATTGGTAAGAGAAGAACTGTTAATGTTAATGTTAACTGGACAGTTCTCAGGTCAAACCCTGCACCAGATGGAAAATGGGGGAAGTGGGGATGAATGAATAACGCTGTTTAGGCACTGAACCCCCAACTGCTGCAGTGGAGCTGCACAGTGACCAACTGTGTTTGTACTGGGCAGCTCCCATGTATAAATGTATGGAACTGTATGGATCTGAAGCAGAGCAGGCACGCTCAGTCGACTTTCCCTGGATTAACTGTGGTCGTGAACCCTGCTACTCTGAGCACCACCCAGGATCCTCTTGGGCCAGCTAACATCTCTGGTTTTTAGTAGCATGATAAAGTCTCAGCTCTGTTTTGGTATTTGTCTCCGGTTTGCTCTTTGTGCATTCAGGATCGAAATTAGCATCATAAATCATTTTATGCACGAAATCTAATCCATCATATTCAAATATCCAATTAGCTAATGCCATCATTGGAGGGGGTTCAATTATTAACAGTCTTAATTTACTTGCACACACTAATTAAAGATTTGATTGACAGGTTTGTTCAGTGAAGTGTATTTCTGCTCTGTTTATCACCTGTAGCAGAAACTGGAGTGTAGCTGTTGTGTCAGTGTAGACAAAGCTATGTTTTATGTCTGCTTCTATACAAGATTGTCAAGTTGTTGTCTCTTTATTTTTCATAAAATAAGATTATATATACAGTATATAAATAAGTTATTTCATAGAGGATGTTATGCAGGCATATTTGTTACTGTCAGGGCACTGTGGCTCTGACCTTGCCTTCCTTAGTAATGGTTGCTTGTAATTTTGGTGATCTTGGAATTGAAGCTTATTCTATTGTCACACTCATTGTTAGTCTGGAGAACAACAGAGCTAAATGCCTAGTTCATTTGTGAGCTTGGTCTTTAAACTCATGAGGTCTGTTTACACTGCCTGAATGTTGTTTGTTAAATCTGAAATGTCATTCCATAGTGTGGTGGTCCTGTGTCGCTCAGTGCCACTAACGGCGCCGGGGTTAGGGGTTTGATTCCCACTGAGGCCACCCATGCCACAAAACACACTCATGGTACTGTGAGGTGCTTGGGATATCTTTCTGCCGCACCGCAATTAGGTTAGATTCCTTTTGTGTACAAAGGAAAGCCTAAAGGCCTTCACACCTTTCAGTGCTGAGAGATTAGTAACAGGAAGCTGAGCTGTGGGCTGTGGGTCTCGGTTCCTGTCAGATAAGCGATGGTGTGGATGATTGAGTGAAAATATGGGCTCCAGCTACCTGTGCTTCATTCAGTCAGAAGAGGTCACTTCCATTGTGACCTTTCTTTTCCATGTGGCTCAACCAGATGGAGTAAATAAGGCTCTGTAACTTAAGACGTAAGGCAAACAGAAATACAGTGAAAGCCAGTGTATGTTCAGTGTATGTTACCATTTTGTCAAACAAGGATTTAAGTTACCTTCTACCCTACATTATTTTGTTTTAATGGTAATGATTCGTCAGAGCAGGTGACATTTTTTTCGAATGGTGAATATCTTACTTTGTACTTGATTTTTTTTCCATTTAAAGGGAACGTTAGCTGACTACTTCTCCCTACAAAACCTCCTCTGGGCGTCTACACAAGTTCCCATGGTGTGAGACCATGGTGGGAAATTAATACCAGCCAAATACTAGTAAATCCTGTCCGCTGTTGCTAAGTTCAACCACCTTTCCAGACACTTTGGCACATAGCCAGCCATCTTTTGATGCTTCTTGTTTATTCCACAATTTCTGTTTGGCTGGAGAAAAAGGTAAAGGACCAGGAGAATGTTGAAATCCATCAATCACTGTGACCAAGAGTCAGCAGAAAGGTTCAGGCTTTCAATCAACAGGAATCAGCTCTCTATCCTAGGAATCTATTCTCCTGTATGGGTAGATTTTCACGGAAAACATGCCCAGGGTGCAGCTCTCGGCAGTGAAAACACAAAATGTCAGTGTTTTGAATGATAGGCCAACTATTGACGATACACTTATCTGCTACCTAGGTAAGCCAAGGATAGCTACAGTAGACATTGTTCATCTTTCCTGGGTATTCACCTTCACAAAACCCTTGTGTGACTGGAATTGTCCCCTGGTTGTTCTCGCTAACCTATCCATGGAGCTATAATTAAATTCATGTGCTTCTTTTGACTCAACCTCCTGGATTATAGTTCACCTGCCTGCCAGAAGAGGGAAGCATTTCAGTGGTAGAAACAAAAATGCTTTTCTCCTCCCTATTCCAGTGGTTTTCCATCTTGGTCCTCAGCATGCAGAGAACCAGGTTTCAGAACCACAGCACAGAGAATCAGAACTAGCATCACTTTATTCACCAAGTACAATGAATGTAGAGAGATTTATCTTTCTGGCATTGGTGCAGGGACCATACCAATAACTAAAGCAGTGAGATAAGCACATAAAGGCACACATGGTAGAGAAACAGCAGTACCTTCCATTCAGTGCAAGGATGCAGTGCAACACATAGAAAACACTCTTTCAACCACCATGTTGGACTGATTCAGAATTTATTTCCTCTTTTGAAGTCTGCATTTGTTAGACTACATCTGTGGTGCACGTGACTGTAAAGACCAAACAGCAATGAACCACGATATGTTTTCCACTCACCAAAGGCCTTCTTGGGTCCCACCAGTCGGAGAGTGAAGGGTGTGCCTCTCGGTTGCTCTTTCAGCATCTTGGCCACCTCATAGTGTCGACACCCTACGATACTCTGGTCGTTGATGGCCTCGATGTGGTCGCCAACGCATACCATCTTCAGCCGGTCTATGGTGCTACCTTCCTTTATCCTCTGGAAGAAACAGATAGGGATTTGGTCACATGGGGTGCCCAATGGTTCCCAAACTGAAGGCCGGGGACCCCCTGTAACCCCCTCAAGGATCCTTTTTTCTGTGCTCATTCACCTTGATGAAGGCATATCCAGCTCCGTTGTCTGTGATGGTGAGGCCCAGGGCATCCTCCGTCTTGGTGACCTCCACCTCCTTGGTCTCTCCTCTGACGTGGGCGAAGATGAAGTCCTCCAGTCCGATCTGCCCCCCCAACAGCTTCTGCATGTCCACCTTATGGGAGTTCAGGGTGCAGAACAGAATCTAACAAGAGGAAATGGACCGAGAAAGCAAGTTAGGTGTTTTTTTATCAAAATTACACAGCAGGATCTGACAGGTAGAATATGACCAGAGAACAAGTTAGGTTTTCCTTTTATTAGCATTCCTGTGTGAAGAGCTGCCTTCCATAGCAGTATGTCTAGTTTAGAAAAATATCATTATCTTAAGGTTTTGTTTTCAGTATCTCTAAAATACAGATGATGCAGCCTGTTTGTCAACCAAGAACTTAAGTGACCAAATGTTAAGGGATACTCTTCATGTATCCCTTAACATTTTACATTCACATTTTAGGCTTGAGTCCAAAAGTAGAGAAAGACTCAGTCATGAGTGTGGTGATTAAAGCCACTGGGCCCTGAGAATAAAAATAACTAAATATTTCAGTGCAGTGCAGTGTGTTTTCCACCATAGCCCTAAAATTTTTACAGTTTGGATTCTTATATATTTTATATTTTATATTGAATAATGAGCTTCAGAAAGTGCTTTTTTTTTTTTTTTTAAGTGGATACATACAATCCCCTGCTGATTTACATTACATATCACTACAGCTAATTGGACAATATCATCAAATAAATGGATCTATAAATAATATTTTCTATGGCAGGCTGGTGGCATGCTGTGGTGTTCTCTCTCCATTCTTATTCCAAGAGGCAAATCAAGCAGGTTTTTTTTGTGCTGTTATGTCATTTCAACAGCAGAGGGCAGTTCAGCCAAACGGATTTGTCTTTGCTACTGTGGCCATTTTGTAAATGTGTACAGTACGAGGTTATTCCTTTCATAAAAAATATTCTGTTTGTGTTACGGGACTTTTCATAGTTCAAGAATTGATATTTTAGGCTTCCAATAAACCATAATACACAAACTAGGTCACTAGATAATATTTTCAGACTTTAGGAGCTCAAGTATGTTACTCATAGTTGTTTTTAAAGGGTAGTGGGGAGGTGAAGTCCTTGAATGACAAAATTATAACAGATATTGAGTGATAAACCTACGATGATGATCTTTTCTCCAAAATGGATGTGGAGCATTTTAGACCTCACCAAACATTACAAAGTTCAGACAGGAGTATGGAAGGTTTCTTGCTCAAGGACAGCATGCATGGCTGTTGGTGGACACATAAGCGGTGGTGAGATCAAACCTGTGATTTTCTGATTACAGGACAGGTTTCTTCAACCGCTAGGCTAACCTGTTGTTCCATATAGAAGATGTTCAGCCACTGGGTCAAAAATCAGATTGACATTGTAGTCAAAGGGCATCTGCAAGTCCTTAAAAAGTCTGAAAAAGTCTTAAATTATCTAAATTGAATACTTTAAAATGTATTAGTCTTAAATTCAGTAATTAGAAGTCTTAATTTTTCCATCATGCTATGTAGATTTATTTTAAATTAAGTTTCATTTTGATGCAACTATAAAATTAGTGCTACTGAACAGACTCTTTACATATGGTGATATTGAGTCGAGGCAGAGTGGGAAAGAAAGGGAATACGGCAACATTTAATTTCCTGGTGTCCTTTTTCTTCTACGGCTCATTTATAGTTTTTGAACTTTCATGTTCAATCAGAAATAATCTGTTTTTGCCAGCTTTTTGTCTCTTCTTCTGGTTGTTAAATTGGTGTTGAATCCAATCCCAGGTAGCATTAAAATGTCTTAAAAAGTCTTAAACCTGGCTTTGTGAAACCTGCAGATCACCTGTTGTCTAACTTGGAGCAATATTTAGATGTTACTCATAGTGATTCTTCTGGCTGGTAGTATTGTCTGATTGCAGTCCAAGGTCTCCTCTGGCAACTAGCCTGTGCTGTAATTGTATGCTGCTGTATAACTTCCAGTCCAGACGAGGTCAAGGAGACTGCTGTGCCCCTTACTATCACCAACTAACTGTCTATGATATTTTTTTACTGTCTGACTTTAGTTCAACGTCTTTGTTATGGTTTTCCATATGGTTGTTTCCAAAACCACCATATTTCCATTTTGGGAGGAAAAATAATCATGACCCAAAGTTCATCATTCAATATCTCTTAAATTAAAATGATCCAGTCTGTAAAATCAGTTTGTCAACCAAGGACTTAAGTTACCTACTGTCCTGTGCCAGAAATCAGTATACTTTTGTATACAAATGGTGGATATTTTATTTTGGAACAGAACTTTTTTGGATTTTTGATATACCTGTACTGTAATTGTACCCTGCTGTACTGTATCCCCGTCCAGACAAGGCCAAGGAGAGTAGAGGACGTATTTTACACATCAACTGATTGTGACACTCAGATATTCAATGGCCTCTAAGTTTTATTGCAAGATGAGATTTCCACTGTTTGGAAAAAGGGACACGTACTCTGACGAAACGACCAAGACTCCAGGGCCACAGGAATAGTTTGTTAGCAATTAATTTAATCGTTAATAATTATTTGTATGTATTTACTACTACTGTGAGGGCTCAATGGTTTTGACCCTGGCACTCCTTACTCTCGGTTGCTTGTAATGTTGCTAATCAAGGAATTGCAGCTTAATCTGCTGTTACACTCATAGTAAATCACTCTGGATAAGAACATCAGATAAATGCCTACAATTAAATGTAATATGAATGCTGGTATGGAAGTAAACCTACAATTGAAGTTGTTAGCAATGCTGAGCCCTTACAAATAGAGACATTTTAGAGGGTGTAACAATCTGTTATTGAACATCAGCTAACAAAATAGATATATTAGCATTTTGTAATAAAACCCTGCATACCAGAAGGAAACAGCCCAGATAGAGATGGTGATGGTGGTTAGCGTGATAAACTACTCAAGGTTAGAGCCTATGGCATGTTCATATCAATTCATCTCCACAGTCCTTGAAATCCAACAGGTAGTATTACATAGGACGGACAGAACGTGTCCTCACGGCGGCCTTCATAACACAACTGATAAGAGATAAGACCAATGCCAACTCTTTATTATACTGTCTGTTGGCTGAGTGTGTCACTGTAATAGACTGTGGTACAATGAAGACTGGGAATGCGTTTGTGCTTGGCAGAGTGTTGAAGAAAAATACTGGAAAAATACAGGTTGAAAATCTATGTTTTTGTGGCTCTTACTTCCTTACTGATCACTTCTCAACTATATAATTTAGGCTCACATTAATATTTGTTAAATCTCCTGTCTGGGCGCTGGGCTCTATCCATTACACTCCTTACTATTGGTAAATTGTAATGTTGGTGATCCAGGAATTCAAGTTTATTCTACTAGTTGCTATGGATATGTGTGTCAGCTAAAATGTAGAAATGCAAAAGTAAGCCATAGCTGCCGATAGGTCTTTCCATGATGTCACCGTGGTGGCCTTTACCTCAGTCAGCCTGTGGCCTTTGGTTGTGGTTGGCATTGAGAGCAGCATCAGGCTGCAGTGTGGTTTGCCCAACCCTGCCCTACTAAAAGTCTAGTCAGTAGATTTCCTCTGAAGGACTCTGGCCCATGCCGCGATATGCCCATTTTGGGGGAAAAAAATATCTGAAAGTCATTATTTAATATCTCTGAAATACAGAGGATCAGAGGTCTGTAAAGATATCGTCATTTTGTCAGTCAGGTACTTAGGTCACCTACCAGCCTTTAAAATGTACCAAGTGTATCATTTGCTTTAATTTGTCATTTTATAAAAGTAGGTGTCTTTTTTGTCAAATGGTAAACCTCTCATTTTGGGACAAAACTCTCAAATCTTACAG
The DNA here is from genome assembly GCA_900323365.1 of Monocentris japonica. Classification (NCBI taxonomy): domain Eukaryota; kingdom Metazoa; phylum Chordata; class Actinopteri; order Trachichthyiformes; family Monocentridae; genus Monocentris; species Monocentris japonica. Next base: position 1,240 of record OOFE01022257.1, on the reverse strand, counting down.
GTGTTATCATACAAATACATCGCTGACCTGGATTGTAATTATAGTTACTACTACTCTACTGTAGCTACCCTAATACTTTACTGTATTTGAGTAGATTAGATTTAGATGCTACATTGCACTTGAGCATCTGAGTGTTTTTACTTTGGTTTTGTCTCTAGACATAAAATGACCTGGACTACAGCTAAGAGCTAAACCAAACCTTGTGCTGATAATTACCCGTTAAATTATTTCTAAGGCTAGACTAATGCAAAGCAAGTAATCAGTCGATCTTTTTGAAAGGGGGGGTGGAACATGTACAAAATCATAATGATTTTTGCTCCAATGTAACTAAGTACCTAGTATCTTTAGTGAGCTACTCTATTACTACTACTCAAGTCCATTTCAAGGCAAATACTCCAACTCAAGTAACATTTAACTGAAGAGGCAGTTCTTCCACTTGAGTAAAATATGTCAGTACTGTTGTGGCGGGGTGTGGATTGCTGTAAGGTCACTTCCACTATATCAATATGATTCATCGTGTTGTCTGTGTGGTGCTGACTGACTAAAGATCATTCTCTGGTTATTCGTTTCCATTATTGATCCTGATCAAGGATTAGACTGGAACAAAGTCTGGCAGACAGTAGCGAGGCCAAACGATCTTCAATAGTGCATCATGGAAACCAGCCTTAATGGAAACCTAACACCTATTTCCAGCTGGCCCTTCAGACCAGAAATACAAGGAGGGAAATAAAACAAGCTGGCCTATTTAGTATTTCCATAATTTTCACAATCTGATTGTATTTAGCAAATCAACCAAGAATGGCTCCACAGCAAGGATTTTTTTGTACCTCAGAGGAGGAGATGTTGAACACTTCAGCGATCTTGGCGTACAACTCCTTGACATTGGTGAATCCATGAATGCGGCCTGTAGGGCTCCCGTGGGCCAGCTGAGTGTGGAAGATGAGCCTGGGCCTTGGGTACTCTGGTGGCCCCGGTGGAGGTGGTGATGGAGGAGGCAGCGGCGGTGCTGAGGGCTCCACACCCCCCTGTGTCTGGTCCTGGTTCTGGGCCTTCTGCTCCTCTGAGGCCCCTGCCGCCTTGGAGTCCTGCGGGCTCATAGCCTCCCCGTTCTGCATTGGCCCCAGCTCTGGTGTTTATCTCTGGGAGCCCTGGTGGTGTGCTGCTCTGGCCTGGGCGCAGAGAGACGCTGTCCTTCCCCCCCCAACTCAGCCAACCAACCACGCGACCAACCAGACACCCA